>VDFB02086081.1:15849822-15957330 GCA_007258455.2 Sequoia sempervirens | reverse complement strand
ATCAACACAAGACAACTTTTACTATGCCATGGGGTACCTTTGCATATCACAGAATGCCTTTTGGCCTAATCAATGCTAGTGCCATGTTTCAACAGGCTATGGACTTGGATTTTCATGATGTGTTGGGTAAGTTCATTATGGTGTATCTTGATGATATTATGGTTTTTCTAAAAAATGTCATGAACATTTTTACCATCTAAGGAAAATCTTAGAGAGATGTTGACAACATGGTATTTTCTTGAACCCCAAAAATGCAATTTTTGGGGTTATAGAAGGTAAAATTATTGGTCACGTGGTGTCCACTGAAGGTATCAAAATTGACTCAGAAAGAGTTAAAAGTATCAAATTACTCACTCTACCATCAAGCAAGAAGGTTGTTCATTCCTTCTTTAGCAAAGTAATTTTTTTGTGAAGATTCCTTCAAGACTTTGCAGAAAAGACTCGCCATATTGTTAATATGATGAAAGGTACTACCACTTTTCATTGGATGAAAAAAGGAAAAGCTACATTCAATGATATCAAGGAGGCTATTTCCCATGCACTAGTGTTAGTTTTCCTAGACTACACAAAGGAATTCATCATGTATAGTTATGCTTCTGAGCATACACTTTCGGCAATTCTTGTGCAAGAAAATAGTGAGGGTTTTGAATCCCCAATAGCATTCATGTGTTTTCCTCTAAAAACTTATGAATTGAAATATTCCCAAATGGAAAAACATGCTTTCGTCATGGTTAAAGCTGTTAAATATTTCCAATTCTACATTCTTAATAGCCATGTCAAAGTCCAAGTTCTAGATTCAACCATTAAGTCCATCTTAATGCAACAAGAGTTTGGGATGAAAGAGGCAATTGGATTTCCAATATTCAAGAATGATACATGGATATCAAGCCTACCAAGTTGATACATGGGTGAGGTTTGTGTTATCTCATTGCTGAAAATGATCCTAATGGAGAAGTTTCAGAGACTGAGGAGTCAGATCCAAATGAAATTCCAATGGTGTTATTCGTCAGTACTACTGATGAGTGGTATTCTAACATTTCTCATTTTCTCACTTATGGGGAATGTCCTGATCATTTGACTCCAAAGGAGAAAAGTCCCATCAAAATAAATTCAGCAAAATTTGTCTTGTGGGACATGGTTTGTACAAAAGTGTATTGGGTCAAACTTTCTTACGATGTGTTGATAAAGAACAATAGGAAAGATTGTTGAAGTCATATCATGACTTAGCATGTGGAGGACACTTTTTAGTGCCAGTTAACACTCACAAGATCCTAAGAGAAAAGCACTACTGGCCTCCACTCTTTTAGGATGTGTACTCTTGGGTGTGTAAATGCAAACTATGTCAATAGTTCGTAGGTAAGCCAAAGTTGACAACTTTTCCTTTAAAACTAGTTGTTATTGTAGAGCCCTTTTAGCAGTGGGGAATTGATTTCATTGGTGCAATAAATCCACCTTCAAGTGTGGGGAACACCTATGTCCTAACTATAACTAACTACTTCACCAAGTGGGTGGAGGCAATTCTAGATAAGCATGCTACTTTTGGAGTTGTATGCAATTTCTTGAAAGAAAATATCATTTCCAGGTTCCGTGTTTCGAACAAAATTGTTGCTGAAAAATCTTCTACCTTCTCATCAAGTGAGATAACTAAGTTCTATTTTGAACATGGCATAAGATTGTCTCATTCATATGACTATTACCCATAAGGTAATGGTCAGGCCGAATCAAGCAATAAAAACTTGGTGACCATAACCCGCAAGCTTGTGGATGAAAATCAATGTTTGTGGCACAAATCTTTGTGGGCAAGTAGAATAACTCCAAAGTAGGTGATTGGCATGTCTCCTTTCCAACTCTTGAATGGGTTGAACACAAAAATTCCCATAACCTTAGAACTTCCAGCCCTCAAATTGGCTAAGGCCATTGAGGATGATACTTTTGATAATTCAGTCGATAAGCGGATAATGTATCTCTTTGAATTGGAAGAGAAACGATTTCAAGTGGCTAACCATATCAAAAAGCATCAATAACATGTTAAGATTTTTTAAAAGTAGGCCAAGTCTTGTGATTTTCAAATTGTCAATCTTGTTCTCTTATGGGACAAGCGAAGAGAACCAAAGGGTATACACGAGAAGTTTGATTCACTATGGATAAGACCATTCAAAGTTCATTAGTTGCATGGTGAAAGCAGTTTCCTATTGGCATATGAGGATGGAATGTCATTATCTCTTCCTCACAGTGGGAAACATCTAAAACACTTTACATAGTAAGGTGACAGGCGTTCAAATGTAAA
Source organism: Sequoia sempervirens (assembly GCA_007258455.2). NCBI lineage: Eukaryota > Viridiplantae > Streptophyta > Pinopsida > Cupressales > Cupressaceae > Sequoia > Sequoia sempervirens. Next base: position 15,955,043 of record VDFB02086081.1, on the reverse strand, counting down.
TATTTTTATTTCAGTCCTTGTGTATCTTTGTTTTAAGTCTGTTTCTTTTAATCACCTGACTCTATGCCCAATGGATGGATAAAGGCACTTGATTCTAAATTTCTTCTAACTTCAATCATTTCTAAGAATGAATAAAGGAAGCTCCCCAGTTGGAGCCAGCTGTTATCCTCGAATCCAGCTACGCCAGATACACGGGATAACCCCCTACGAAATTTGTTTGTTTCATAGTTTTGTGTACTTCAAGCATGCAAAATGAGGAAAATTTCAATTCACCTCGATGCATGGTCCAAAACCTCAAAAAATTTGTTTGAGTGTTCCCCCCTTCCATCTTTCAAAGAGCTTTGAAATGAGTATCCTTGTTAACTCTCAACCTTTGGGAGTTAATCAAATAGTAATTCATGTCAAAGCACTGAAAATCAGCACCCCTACATGATCCTTAGTCAAATTTCAACTCCAAGTGTTGGAGTACTGAAAATCAGCACTCCTACATTTTTCCACCAACTTCGAGATGCACAAGCGCTGATTTTCAATGCTAGTGCATTTTTTCCCTTGGTCAAGTCTAAAGGATGCACAAGTTGTGAAAATCACTACTTGTGCACTTTTTGTTCAAGTCAAGTCTACCACATGCACAAGTGGTGATTTTCACCACTCATGCATCTATTTTTCCATTAAGTTTGCCACATTAATGCAACTTAAGCTGCATTTATGATCTTTTCTAAAGTGACTTAATGAGTCTTATTTGGTTAATCTTCTTCATTCTAATCTATTTCTTTGCCTTTCCTCATCGTGTTGATCCCCATTCAACCTCCTATGACTCACATTTGAAGATCTTTCAAGCTTTCAAACTAAGCTTTGCAAGTTTTCTAAAAGGTATGTTGTTGCTCCTTACTCTTCGTTGGGTCCTTTCCATTTTGGTTTTAAAGCTCTATAGATTCAATTTCAAACTCGCCTTTGTGTTTCCCTTTGTCTAGGGTTTGATCTTTTCATGTTTGGAATTCTCCTTCCACTTGCAAATCATGCCCTGGGTTTTCTTTATCGCCATGCATGTTTTTCTTTCATGTGCCCTAGTTTTTGTTCTTGTCACATTTTCACTTGTCGCCATTTTTTATAACCTTCGACCGTTTATCATCAAGCCCTTCACATACTATAGAAGCAGTGATTTTTGTTTAGTTTTAAGCATCTATATGTCAAAATTTTCAATATTTTGAAGGTTATCATCCCTCTTCCAATTTTTCGAACAGTGAAAATCACCACTCGAACACCGAGTCTACCTTTCCTCCAACTGTCGAAGCAATGTTTTTGTTCGTTGTTACACTCTAGTGATTTTAACCAACTCCAAATGTAGGAGCAGTGAAAATCACCACTCCTACATGGAGTTCCTCCTAACTTCAATGTTAAAGTGGTGAGAAATTTTGCTTGTGCAATCTCAATGTACTCTGAAACATGAAGGATATGCTCAAGCGTTGATTTTCAGCACTCAAGCATAAAAAATGATCTCCCCCCAAATGCACTGGTGCTGATTTTTATCGCCCTGAAATTCACAACATATCAAGTGCAGAACACATGTAGGAGCCCTGAAAAATTAGTGCCCCTACATGTAAAATCAACATCTCAAGATGTAGGAGAGGTGATTTTCACCGCTCCTACACAAAAATTAGTTTTTTCTTCCAACACTTTGAAATCACTCTGCTTGCACTCTGAACCCCATTTTCTTGACCAATGCTTGGCTTTCCATGCAAAATAGCTCACTCACACTTGCTCTAAGTTTCCTGCTTGCCTCACGCTTCCCAATGCTACATTTTCTTTTAAAATTTGTTGATTCACTAATCTTACAGTTCCTCTCAAGATCTCATCAGGTGATCCAAGAAGGTGATATCCCTTGATCTTGTTGTTTCTAGATGATAATAGAGAAGCCTCTGTCATCTTCTAAGAAAGAGGGAAAAATGAAATACAAATATCAGGGTGTCTTTTCGCCTACTGTGGTGATCTTGAAGGTGGATGAAATTAAAGACACCAAAGTTGGTCATGAGGACCTTGAGGATTTTGTAAAAAGAACTAAGAAGAAGCCCTTAGAAGACAACTCAAGAGCTATTTTCCACAAAAACTTGCACCTGGTATCTACATTCCGACTTCTGCTCATGATACAATTTGTTCTCTAAGTTGCATCCCACTACATCTAAGAGAACAAAAGTGTAATAGATTCCTTAGGACAAGTAATGATGAGACTAGACCCTAAATTTTTTGGTATTTTTTTCCGGGTTCCACACATGGATCAATATACAAAGATTTCAATTCAACAAGCATAGGAGGTTTATGATTAGGATCCAACTAAGTCTAAAAATTTGATTAACAACCAATGGTTGAAAACACCTAGGCCTACTATCTCAAGATGGCCAAAGGGGCTTCCTCGAAGTGATTTTAAAGAGGATGTCAGGAATATGATTACTCTCCTGAGCAGGGTGAAAGGCTTGCCTAATTCATCTCATTTTTTAGGATTGGATCTATGAATACATCTAGATCGTCAAAAGAAAGAAATCTCATATTGATTGGGGGAAACAAATCAATGATGAAATTCATGAGCAGTTGATAAATGTGCCAACTACTCTATAGTTCTACATGTCTTCTTATTTGGTGAATGTTGCCGCAGTAATGAGGAAATTTCTAGGGTTGTTTACAAAGGGAAAGAGACATTTTGTAACTGTGTGTGATTATTTTTATCAGTTGAAATTAAAAGAAAGTATTCATCATTTAAGGAGGGTCATAGATGCCTTCTTTGCACCCCTATTGCTCAGTTCTGAACCAACTCTGAAAAAGAAGAGAGTATCAGATGAGGCATACAAAGTGGTTACTAAAGTTGGGTGTACCTTTTTGCAATTTCCAACTTTTACCTATATGAGAGTGGGTTTCTATACTGGGTGTCCATACATGTTGCCCAGACATCCCTCAGGTAAGTGGATACTCATGGAGCTGTGCATACAATTAATCTCAGTCCACAAGTAATGCATGAGAATTCACAAACTAGGTTTCAATTTTCCAGTAACAATTGGTAGGTATACCATTCACAGTGTACAAAAGGAAAAGTTAGTCTATGCAGAAATTCAAATCATGGAAGTAAGAACATACAAATATAGATTTGAATTTGACTATAGAGATGTGAAGAGGAAATTGAAGAAGGATCACCAACATTTCTACCGCTTTGAAGACATATGGGTAGACTGTAGAGATGAAGAAGACATCCCCATAATGGATTTTTTCAGGCTAACAATAGAGAAAATCAAAGAGCTTGGTATAGCTGATCTACCAGAGGATTTCCAAGATCTTGGTGAAATCCTAAACTTTTCTTATGAAGAAGATGAGATTGCTAGGAGGCTTTTACCTCCAATATAATAGTCTAAAAAGGAAAGTATCTCTATCAAGGAAATGCTTGCTCCCATCTTGTACAACACAAGAGAATGGTTACATAAACATGGTTTCCAAATGAAAGCTTTCAAGACCAAATCAAAAGGAGAAGCACCAAGAGAAAAAAATAGTCAACAACTGGAACTCCACTCAAAGAAAAAACAAGTGGCTACTCCCTCTTCTTCCCAAAGAGGTCCTAGAATCAAGTCTACCATTGGTAAGAAAGTTACATAGGCTATTGAAGAACAAGAGGCGACAGAATCTAAACCTACACATGTGGAAGGAAAAGAGCTTGCTTTTGAGGAACACACATCCGAAGAAGAAGAAGGAAATGAAAGTGAAGAATCTGTAGAAGAAGAAGGGTCTGTAGAAGAAGAACAGTCTGCAGAAGAGGAAGATTCTGAAAAGGAAGGAGAAAAAGAAGGTAATGAGGAGGAACTTGGGAATGACGATGAACAACCTCTATCTCCACATGAGAATGTTATTGAAGATCTTTCCCTAATGTCATTGCCTATTACTTTAAATGTTCCTCATACATCTCCCAATCCTAACACTCCTCCACCTCGTCTTCCTACTTCACCTCCTCCCACATCTACCATACATGCAGTGGACGTTTCTATTCCCCCTATAGTATCAACCATCCTTGCCACTCCTCCTATAGTTTCAAACTTACAAACTATTGATGTCTTGTCAAGCTCTCCCTCATCCATCCCAAGTTTGTCATTTCCATCTTTTGATGTTTCTTCTGAAGCTAAATTTGATAGATTTATGAATGAGTCTTTGTAGATTCAACTTGGTTTGTATTCCACTAGAGCAATCATGATATATACTACCCCGATTGTTACCATACCAATAATTTCTATATAAGTGGTTGCAACACAAGAGTTGATGGTGAGTCAAGAAGCATATACTTCCTCCCTTCCCCTTTGGTTGATCTCTCAAGTATCGATGAAAAAGAAACAAATGATTTCCCTAGATGAGCTTGATCTTGAAGAGATAGCTCCTCCAAAAGCCAAGGGGAATAAAAAGGCACAAGTTCATTCAAGGCTTCATGTTAACAAAACTAGTCATAAGTTTGTAGAAATTGGTCTACCGCCACAGGAAGAAGTAGATGTAAACATGGAGGACTACACTGTCACAAGAGTCCAGCTTGGTGAAGTGAAAAATGCAAGTGCAAAGGTAGATGCACAAGTGGTCCTAGATGCATTAGCAGGAAGGATTGACAAGATGGAACAAGCCAGGAATATGTACAAGGAGAAATTTGAGCGTTATGCAATTTTTTTGAGGAACCTTGTAGGCTCTTCAAGAAATGTACATCCTATGGCTATGGTAAATGTTGAGGAAGTAGCAGTACAAAAGGAAGAGAATTTTTCCTCCAAGGGTAAGGTATTGCATGATTTCATTGATGAAATGATATAACATGGTTCATAGGTTATAACTATTGTAGATGAGAAGGCCATTCAGATATCCAAGCTAAAATCAGTGCTCGATAATGAAGAAATCATACTTTCCCAAGAGAAAAAAGAAATGGAAAAATATCTCTCATTTTGGTCATAGATTAAAGAGACAAAGTTGAGTAAGTTGGTGGAAGTTGGGGTAATTTGTGACAAAGAGAATTAAGTGGAGGTAAGAGAATCTCTCAAGCACCGCATTCAAGTGATCAATTCTCTAATTGAAGATATCCACCAAGTACAAGAAGATATCAAAGGACATCGTGTTATCCTAGAAAATGGAAGTAAGGAGTTATCAGGTAAGCTCCTTGATGAAGATCATATTTTCCTCCTGACCAGTGAACTTTCATAGATCTACAAGGAAGTCGTCATGAAGAAAGCGGAGGATGCAAACTTTTCAAAGACCTCCATGCATGCAATTTGTGACATACGGCTTTCTATTGATAATCTCAAGATGCATCTTGACAGATGCAAGAAGATTCACTCATCTGCTAGAAGATCAATCACCAAAGTTCACACCATTGTGGATTATATAGTTGGTCAAGATGAGGCATTCATGTTGGAGACAAAGAAGAGATATGAATACTTCCATGCTCAATGCAAGGAACCATGAAGACTTATTTTTATCTCTAGTATTAGATAGTTTTATGCTTTCATTTATGCATTTTGTAAATAGTTCTTGACATTTTAAATGTCATTTTCCAAGATGTAATTACATGTAAAAATAGAGATGTTTTCCTAAAAAGGTGGACAACAATTTTGAATAAGTCGACTTGTTAGGTGAGATTTTTCTAGATTTTCTCGCCTAACTTTCCTATATTCACTCATCTACTTTTCCTAGATTTACTCTTCCCTCTCTTTAATAAATATGAGGGGATTCTTTTGTAATAGTTATCTTTTATCTTTTGCAACGAAGTGTTGCCCATTTTGAGAAGCAAAAACATGAAACTTTTTGTTCATCTTTGTCAATCTATTTTGATCAGTAAAGAAGAAAGTTGCATACCAGACTTTTTGTTGCAATCAATTATCTTTTGGATTTGATTGAGATTAGCAATGATTAGTGATTAAGATCTAAAGTTGTGTAAATCTGTGTAAACTTTCTATTACACTCTTTTATTCAAATTTATGATATTGATTGAATGTTGTTGGTGAATTCTCTATAATACTTTGTGCTTGTCTTTATTCATGTTGTTCGTGGATCTATCATGGAGTATCTAGAAGACTTTGTTCTTCTAATACAACACTGGTTACATATCTCAAAGGATTCATTGGTGAAAGCTATGAAACGACTTTGTGCCTTTGTGAGTTTTCTTGTTTTATCATTTATCATTATTATGTTGGTGTTCTTAGTCTTTGCTTTGACAAGATAAGAATATCAAAATTACTGCTTTGTTTTTAGTTTGATTTTTTATCAAATCAGGAACTCAAAACCGTGAAGCATTGTAAAACATATTCTCTGAAAAAAGAGAGAATTATGAATGTGACATAGCCCCATCTCTTAATCATAGTGTACATTATTGTGAATACTTAATTAGTTTTACTTAGTTTCAATAATCAGTAGGAAGTGTGCCTCCCCTTTTTGAGAGGAGAGATTGTATCTCACACAGCTATGGTTGAAATCAGGTTTTTTAATCTAGTAAAAGGGATTACATAATTTTCACCCAATAGTAACGACATTGCATCCTTTTGGAATAGGCTTGAAGATGTTCAATAGCATTAATGTGTTGTTCATCAATAATTTCAAGTTATTGTAATTGTTTTTCTTTATATGTAGTGTCATCAATAAGCCCTCTAAGAGAAATCCTTAGTGAAGGAATTTCTAACTCTAAAGGCATTATTGCATCAACTCCATAAACAAGGTTATAAGGTGTGTTTCCTATAGCTGTGTGAATACTGGTGTGATAAGCCCACAACACATAATATAACTGAGTGTGCCAGTCATTATTGTGTTTGCTTATTGTTTTTCTCAAGATTTGTTTGATATTTTTATTAGTTGATTTGGCTTGACCATTATATTGTGGGTAGTACGGTATTGAGAAATGGTGTTGAATTTGGAACGTTTCTAAAAAATTATTCACATCATTATTCTTAAATGGGGATCCATTGTCTTAAAATAATGTGGAAGGAAGGCCAAAGTGAACAATAATGTGTTCCAATATGAAATGACAAATTGCATCAGCTATTGTGGAGTGAAGAGAGATGGCTTCTACCCATTTCATGAAATAATCTATTGCGGTAAATATGAAAGTGTGTCCAAAAGAAGAGTGAGGAGTAATATTTTCAATGAGATCCAAACGCCACATAGAAAATGGCCAAATAGGAAATTGGGCATAAAGTTTGGAAGCAAGAGCATGGATCAAATTGTTATGTTCTTGATATTTGTGACATTTCTTAACATGCTCGGAACAATCTTGTTCCATATGTCTCCAATAATATCCCATGTAGATTAATTTTTGAACTAATGATCCTCCTCCAAAATTTACCAGACAAGCACCAGCATGAGCTTCCTCAAGGGCTATAGGTATTTTCGATTGTTTAAGGCATCTAAGTAAAATACCATCAAAGGATCATCTATATAAAACATCTGCTAGTATGACATATCAAGTAGCAAGTTTTTGAATGTGAGCTCTAGTGTTCTTAGTGGTTGGTTCAAGAAAGGTACCCTTCTTTTAAGTAATTGAATATTTTTTTGTACCATTCAGGAGAGGCTTCAATATTAATCACTAACACTTCTTTCACTTTTTTTTATCTATTTATGGTTTAACAATCGTATGGACAATAGACATAAAATCCATAGAAGGATCATCAGGAGATATGAGGGAAGCAACACTTTACATTGCATCTTCATGTCAATTATTCTTTCAAGGTATATTTTCAATGGTATACGATTCAAAGCATTCCAATTATGTCATCATGAGGTTTTTATATTGAACTAGTTTGTCATGTTTTACTTGATATGATTCATTTATTTGTTTAATGACCAGTTGAGAATCACCAAATATGGAAATGTGTTGAACACCTAAGGATAAGGTTGCACATAATCCTTCAATTAAGGCTTCATACTCTACAGTGTTATTTGTACATAGGAATTTTAGATAGTAAGATAAAGGGATATGGTTTCCTAGAAGTGGAATTATTATAACCCCTGCTTCAGAGCTAGTTTGACACTTTGAACCATCAAATTAAAATTCTCGTGTCTCTTGTTTGACAGTTAACACATTTTGATCAAGGAATGAGTCCATATTAGGTAACATTAATGGAGAAGGAGCATCAACTAAATGGTCAATTAAGGCTTGTCCTTTGATTTCCTTTTGAGAGACAAATTTAAGATCAAACTTAGTTAACAACATAACCCATTTAGCTAAACATCCTAATAAGTTTGTTTTAGAAAAGCTCGATGTTTTAGAGGATTGAACTTTGTTATCACATAAATTTATTCATTTAGTAAATAATGTCTCAATTTTTAGTTGTAAATTGTTATTGAACAAATTTTTCCTTTATAAAATTGAATACTATTACCCTAATTTCAATCATCACTATTAAAAATGATGCCCCTATCCAATTTTTGATTAAGTTTATAAGTCGGGCGGTGTTTTATTAGGTTTTTTAACTTAGGTGGTGATTTCCCATGTTCATCTAACTCATCCTTTTATCACACTTTGTTTAACTTGTTCTTTATTTTCTCATGAGCAGTGTATTGTGGGATTTTTATAACATCCCAAGTATTCTAAGTCTTCTAATTTAGTGATTTTCGATTGTACCTAAGGTTTGTGAACTTATCCAAAAGACCGCTAGTGATAGGTTTTTAAAGTTTTCAAGTTTGGGTGGGAATTTTAGTGGTTTCTAAAACCATCGGTGGTACTTAACTTAGATTCATGAACCACCTTTTTTTCCAACTCAAAGATCATTTTTCAAAGGAAAAAAAAGGGAATGGCAATGCAAGTTACTTTTGTTACGATGCATTTTAGACTTGAAACAATGAACCCCATTTATGCAAAAAATAATGGATGCCTAAGCAGTGTAAGATTACAAGTTATATGATGTAGAGAAATGAATATAAATGAATACCATCAAAGTGTTGAACACCTAGAATACTGAGAGGGGGGTGAATCAGTATTCTATTAAAATTTTGAGCATAGCTTATCCAATCACCAAAATATATTAATAGAAATAAAGAATGAAACATCCACAAGCTCACATAACACATGAACACCAAGATTTTTATGTGGAAAACCTAAAAAGGGAAAAACCACGATGAGGATTAGCTCATAATATACTATATCTAGATATAGTATATTACAGGGGCTCACTGCCAAGACACATTGTCCTTATAAGGCTCACAACCAAAGATAGATACAAAATAAAGATGGCTACCAACCAAAATGCGAACTAATGCAAAGTACACCTTCCTTGTGCTAAATTTTAGTTCCTTTGAAGCTTTGAATATAAAGTAATGATCTACATAGCAGTCGCTCAACTATTCTACTCTTATTATGATCTTATGCCTCTGAATTTACATGTTAACACAATATGAGATCTGTCACATCTGATTTACCACTTATGCATTCCCATTGTCTTACAACTCAAAAATGTCTTGCATATATATACTCAATTATATTTGCATACATCAATTAGGTCAGCCTAATTAGATGTTGGCAGAGCCCTAAATTTTTATTGTCCCACTGGTTCCATGGTCAAGCCTATGATTGATTATTCCCCGCTGCCATTAGGGTTTAGGGTTTTGCAGTATCCATTCACTTATACCCTTAATCCTTCTATCGGCTCATGTTCACTCATTAACTAGTAGCATCAAGTTACCAGCTAATTAATTGACATTCTATGGCCTTCACCATCATCATTTTAACTGGCCCCATCATTCAAGTCACCCGTCGAGCCTAGGAGGGCCCTCTTTTAGAAACAACTTATGCCCACGTGCACTTTGCCACCACTCAGGTCTAATGTTGGTGGTTCATCACCCTTCGCGTGTTCTTTTGAAACCACCCATGACGAGCAATGCTTTATATTTCCTACTACCCATGTTCATCGCCTGTCACATGTTACATCCTCACTGTTGGAAGGTAACCCGTAATGAGTGATACAGTTAAGTTCTTAACCCATTGATGGCCCTATCATTATTGCTAGTTGTATTATGTAGTCTGATGATGAACCCATGACTATCGATGGGTGAGTTTCTCCCCATCACATGGGATCAAAGCATTGCCAGTTAGAGCTACTTAAAGGAGAGGGGACAAGCGATGAGCGATGTAAGTGAAGATCTCTAGCTAGGATCCTTCTATGGTTAAAATCAACGGTTGATATCTCATTATTGGCTTCACTTCCATCACTTGATGAGGTTCCCAAAGAAAAACTTGAAGGTGCGATGGGTGATGTGATTTAGTTTATGGCCAAGATCATCACATGATCATTAGGATCGACGATAGACAAGTTGAGGATGATGGAGTAAGGATGTGGATAGGTACATGGAAACTTTAAAGCACCTCATTGTTGTTTCTAAGTACGATCGATAAAGCAAGTGGCGATCCTTAATGAGCCTTGTTGATTGAGTTTTAAATCTTGGACGATCGATGGCTAAGATTCAACATACAGTGATTGATTTTTGCTCACACGAGCAAGCCAAGATGGCCATTAATTACAAATAGCCTCCAATTCCTCTATTTAATGAGGATTTTTTGTAGCTTGTTTGATCATTCATAAATTATCAAGGCACAAAATTGATTGTTGCGGGTACTGGAGGAACAATTTTAGAGTGTTGAACGAACTCTCACAAGGGTGGTGATATGATATCTTCTGGTATGTAAGTGTGCATGCATATTGTATTGTTATTGCAGTTCAGTAGTGTTCGAAGGAAGGTTGAGAAAATTACTATCAAGAGTACTTACAATCTTAGATATAGGACTAGTTCAGAAGAATTAGTCAAGTCAAGAGGAAGAGGGCCTATTGATTTTGTGAAAGAATTAACAAGGCCGAGTATGGGTCCTAGGGTTTGTTCAAAGAAGCCCAGTGCTCCTACTCTAATTTTTGATAATTCTTCAAGTGAGGAGGGAGGAGACAACCCTAACTCTAGCCATTACCCTATTTCTCTTGTGCCTTATGATGACTTAGATGATGCGATAATTGTTGCAACTCCACTCTCTATCAAAAAGCTCGGTGAGTGTGTTTACTCGATAGTTGACAAGGCCGAGTAATGTTGGGACTATAAATTTCTAAAAGCTTTCACATGTTTTCACACCCTTGAGTTTCCATTGAAGTCCTTATCATAAGCACATGGGTTTGTTTTCATGTCATTTCTGCTCACATTTTTCCATATTGCCCCATTAAATCCATCGGGTTATGCATTTTTCATATTGTGGTCCATTTCGACATAGGTCTATCTAGGTCTCCCCGACCTATGTTTCTCGTCTATTTGCTACAGGTAATCGGTGGGACGTTTTCATTGTTGCAGCGACTGGCATTTACCTGTGGGTGGAATTTTTTCCGTGAGATCTTTCATCGATATTGGTCTCGGCGAGTGACCTTCGGTCTCGCCGACACTACACATGGGGTTTCTATCAGGATGCTTTTTGGTGAGATATGTTATTTGATATAATGTCTTGGTGAGGTCTTCTTGTCTTACCGACTGGCGGTGGAGGGATTGACTTTATCGGCATAAGTTATGGTCTTCGGAGGGATGTCATGGCGATCTAAATTCATCTTACCGACTTTGCACAAGTGTTCACTTAGGCCAGAGTCATAATTTTTGGCATTGTGTCTTAGCAAGCCCGTCGGGTCTTGCTGACAGTACAAGGTGGATCTCTTTCGGTGAAGGGTTGGCATTCTCTTGGAAAATAGGTGTGAGCTTGGGTGTTTCGGTATGACACAAAGTAATCTATGAGATGTCCCACCGATAGTTAGAAGTTACAGCGACATACAAAAGGAAAAAGGGGCTTTCGAGGAAGGGTAATGAAATCTGCAAGAAGTCTCCCTGAGAGTGATAAGCTACAATGACATATATGGGACGGATGGACTCTTCGGCATAGTGAACAAATGGTCACGGCAAAGGCGAATAACACCATGGAGTGATTAACGATTGAATTGCCTTCGGCATACCTGTTGGATGCCACGCCAACTGTTCCAGCAAATGAATAACATAAATTCGAACAATGTGGCTGACATGTAAATTGCTAAAATAACCGTTGCAAGCTGACTTGATTGGAGCCCGAATTCTATGGAGGTTCGACATAATATTTCAATATGTTTTATTTTCTCATGCTGGTGTATAAATTAGCATTTTTTTAATTGTAAAAGGGACACAAGCTATTAGATTTTCGATATACAATAGGTATAGGATAGATACAGTAGAATAAACATTCTCAGATCAGAGACTATGATGCATGTTTTCAAAATGGAGGTATTTATGAAAGTCAATTGATGTTGTTGCATTTTTTTGGTATCAATTATCTGTTGAATTTAATGAGAGTATTGCTAAGCTGTCTCCAAGGTGGATTCTTTCTAATTGTTTAAATTGATATAACAAGTTTATATTCAATTCATTAGTGCACATTTGTTGTTTCTGTGTGGTTAATCGATTGGTTCTTTCAAGAAAAGATTAAATCCTTTTAATTGATCATAGTAATCAGAGAGATTCATTTGGATTGTTAAAGTAGAGCTTAGAAGTTACAATATTGCATGTTTATACAAGTTGTAAACAGAATATATGCCAGATGATTTGAGTTTTCTCGAGAGAGTGTTGTTCATCTTGATTTCATTTTGACTCCGCATACCCAATAAGGCACTAGTCTTTGCAGTTTCATCATTAAGATTCATTTATTCTCTTTATATCTGTTAATTGAGCTTTTTAGGATTTAAATCAGAAGATTTCTATTGCTATCAAGTTTATTTTCATTTGTTCACTTCCATCTGCCATTGTGAACAAATTATTGTAAGAGATATAAACATAAGTCTACTTCATTCAGATAGGTACACCTGCCTAGGTTTAGCAGCACCCAAAGAGTAGAAGGTTGAGTTCTCTTGACCTTGTCTGTTACCTTAAAGCATATCAAGAGATTGGCAGCCTCTTGTGGCATTCAGCCTGCATTTTTGAGAGCTAACAAATTGGCGACTCTACTGGGGAACACATTCAAAATGAAGGCCTTTCATAAAGTTAGGAACTATATACATACTCCACTGGGGATAAGAAACATTAAGTATTTTCTCATTTTTAGACAAAAGTGAGTGGCGACTCTGATAAAAATTTTGTAGTTGTTCATCATGAATGGAAGAAGATCTCAGTACAGGGGATGTCATACTGGAGCTCCTGTTGGCAGCAGTAAGTGGATACACAAAGATGACATGTGCATAATAGAAAAAGGCAAAGCACCAAGAGCACATTGTGAAACATATAATTGCTATGATACATGGAGAGATGATTCAAGTGCAGAGCCTTATACCCCAGAAGATCAAAGAAATCCTTTCCCTTCTCTCGATCCTCATAAACAGGCTGAGTTTGAAGCTAGAAAGAGGCAGGAATATGATCTAGAAATGCAAGGTGATCAGAATGAATCTATTGATCATGCATCTCCTCAAGAAGATTATGAATCTTTGAGTTTTGAAGAAATCAAGGCGTTGTTTGAATCCCAAGAAAAGGAAAGAAAAGAACAAGAAAGGGCCCAGATGATACAAGCAATAAAAGAATCCAAATTGTAGAAAGCACAAGTTACTGATTAGACAGCTGATTGCCCCCCAAAGTATGTACCACCTCATAAGCAGGGTAGTCATGGTGCAAGTCCATCTAATCAATCGAATGCTCAGAACCATCAGACTGGGAATCACTATAAGCAGCCAAATCATCCACCTCATATTCCCACACAGCATACCAATATACATCCACCTCTTGGTCAGCATCATGTGCCACAGCATAATGCACACTACAATAATCCTATGAACCAGCATCAGTGTCCACCTATTCCTCCCCCTCACCAGCATACAACCATGATCAGACAATTTGATTTAGTAGGGTTTCAATTGTATCCTTATCCTATGGATGGCAGTTGGAGAGGTCTGGTGCCTAAGTTTACAGGGAGTAATGCAATTACTACTGAAGATAATTTAAACAGTTTCAATGTATTCATCCAAGATATATATGTGTCATATTAATATTTACATATGAAGTTGTTTATGATGTCACTTCTTGAAGATGCTAGGGATTGGTTCAACAACTTGCTTGCATTCTCAATCAATTCTCTTCAAGTATTCCATGATTGATTCTTAGAATAGTATGGGAATCTAAATGCACTAGATGCAGCTCTTCATGAACCGATGCAAATCCAAAAAAAATAGAATGACTCAATTTTTTATTTCAACCGAAGATTCAACAAGTTGTAGACTAAAATACCTCCTGGATCAAGGTTGCCAGATTCTGTAGCTTTGAGTGTTTATTTAAATACATTTGATCCTAAAACAGGGTATGAACTAAGAAGAGGGTCTCCAAGAGATCTGGCTGAAGCTCAGAAGATAGCACTGACAATTGAAAATGATAGGAAGGTTGTTGGTATAATCAATAAAAGAGATAACCCTAGGGCTCCTCAGCAAAGCAATAATTATCAATACAGACAGGAGAATACATACATAAATGAGAGGCCGAGGTTGCATGATATGCCTTATAATACAGACTAGAAGGATGGAAAACCTATAACAACTAGGCCAAGAAACAAAGAGACTCCTGATCCATTGAGCAAAAAGGGAACTTATATGGTGAGTAATAATTACTTCTATGAAGTTTTTAATCAGCCACATTCCCCAAATTATTGTGTTGTGGCCCAAAGAATGCAAGAGGAAGGGATGTTGATGGAAAACAAAGGAGAATATCACAAAGTGTATCTAACTTCAAACACTTTTTACCATATGGAAGAAGGGTACTCATCTTCAGAGGATGAAGGCTATGAATATGATGTTTCAAATCAGAAATATAATGTCCATATGGCTGAACAGTAGGTCTTTTATGATTCTGAGGAAGATTATACAAAGCCACATTCTGTTGAGCCGCCTGCTCAATGTTGTGTGGGGAGACTCACTGAAGATGAAATGGAGAGAATAATTATTGCTGCTATTGAGGAAGCAAGGAGTAAATACTGGTTGAGAAACAAAAAAGTAAATGAGATGGAAGGCGTTCCTGGGGGAATTTTTATGAAAGATCATAAAGCAACACAAGGAACTGTGAAGAAGCCATATAAGAGACAACCTAATAAGAGTGAATAGAAGCCTGTCCAAAAGTAGGAAGTTGAAGGATTACACAAAGAGATACAAAGGCTTGACCAACCTAGTAAAAATGAGAAGGAAGAAGACAAAGGAAAAATGCCAAAAACCAAGAAAATTGTTAAGGTGGAGGGCTCTTCTTTTGACTTCACACAGGCGTTATCCTAGGTAAAAATATCTGTTCCTCTACTTGAAATGATGAAAATAAAAGAATACAGAGATAGTGTTGTTCAAATGATAATGAATTCTAAAAAGAAACTAGCTACTCAAGCAGTCAATAGGCAGGAGAAAATAGATATCCTAGATGTCTGCTTGAATGATGTATTAGCAACTCCCCCACAAGTTGATCCTTTTTCCACTACATTGCTTATCAATAAAAAATTGCTAAGGAATTGCATGATAGACTCTAGCGCTGCTATAAATATTATGCCAGTAGGAGTTATGAAGTAGCTTGGCATGAGGGTCGATACATATGAAGGAAAATGCTATGCAATGGATAACAAATATGTTCCTGTGGTAGGTATTATAAAAGATGTTGAAGTCAAACTAGCTACTTATCCACAGGTGGCATATAATATAGATATAACAGTGATAGATACTCCTTAGTTTGGGATGCTTCTATCAAGATAGTGGATAGCAGCAGTTGGGGGAAATATTTAGTTTGATCTGTCTTATGCTACTATTCCAGTAAATGGTTAGGAAGTCAAGTTGTATAGAGAGCCAAGAATGAACCAACTTGTTGACTTTGTGCCTCAGGATTAGATCAATTGTTTCTGTGATGTAAATCTTGGAAATTTCAAGATAGAATCAGCCCAGCATGAGTTAGTCAGTACTGATCCAATTAAAAAATATGTTGTGTCTGACTGCAATGGTGTGTGGAGGATGTACTCTAGTGAAGCATGGTAACCTAAATCATTGTATTGGCTGGAGTCATCAAAACAATATACTTCTGATCCAGTAAATAAATTTATCAATACTACACAGGGGAATAGGTATGAAGATAGTGATGATATCACGGATGAGCATCAGGAGATCAATTTTACACTACAACCAATAGAAGATGAGACATGTGCAAGACAATATGGTTCATATGATAGCATGCATGAGAAAGACAAGGATGATGAATTTCTTTCCTATATATCAGATTATGACATAGAAGGCAATGTATGTTATGAAGGATCCAACAAATATATAGATTGTGAAGATGAATTTGTGGATTTTGATCTGCAGCAAGGTGATTCTTGTAGTTCTTGTGATGAACAAGAGGAAGATGCAATGGACAATGTGTGTTCATTTGATAATGAGTATATAATACCTCCTACTACAGTTGAAAGCTATAAAGATGCATTTGATGATGAGGAAAAGATATTTTCAGACAAACAAAATGATATGTCAAATTGTGCTGGTAATGTTTATGTTTTCTCATTTTCTGATGATCTTGGGTCTCTTTTTGATGATGACAAAAATGAAGAATATAATTGTAATGATGAAAGTATTGAGACTTGTTTGGTTAGCAGTGAGAAAATTTCAGATTTGCTGACTCTTGAATATCAGAGGTATATACATGAAGGTGGTCCTGAGGTTCTTTGTCTAGCTTACATTTGTTTTGACAGAGAAAGATCTTTGTGTGATGATTCTTACGACTCTTAGTGCATTTCTCGAGTTGGTGGTGAAACCTTTGAAGTTCGCCAAAAGTCTATGTCCATTCAAGATAAGGTATGTGATTTTGAAATTCCTAACTCATACGGAGAAGATGTTTATTTGCATGCCAAGGATGATAGACTTCCTGATTTGATTGGTTCACATATGCATGATATTGAGGATATGGGTCATAATCAAGTATTGTTCCCAAATAGAGATACTGAAGAGGTGCAAAAGGTTTCAGATTTTTTTTATCTCAGATAGTGTTGATATAACATAATTTTTTTATTCTCAAGAGAAGCACTTTGATGGTCAATTTTCAATACAACTGGGAGAATGTTTCACAATTCATAATAGTGAGAGAGGTAATATAGAATGTTGTATTGAATATGCATGCATTTTGTATGTTGAAAATAACAGGGGTTTGTCCCATGGTGATGAAGAATTCGAACTGCAGAAGGGTGTAGGGATTTTGGCCCAGACTAAGCATGATGATTCTCTAAGAACTTTCAATAACAGTAATAGAGCAGATTGCATGAGTATCTTCGAGAGGAATCTGATGAACTTAAAGCAAAACCAGGTATTTGACAAGGGAAAAGTATGGTTGGAGTTTCAAATTGTAACAGCTTAGAACAGGTGATGATGAATTACAGAGGATTAAGGGTTGCCAATACATGGACAACTCTTGCTTGTCCTCTTTAAAATTCTTTTCCATGCACAGTAGTTTAGGGTTTTGTTCATCTCCATTTTGCATTCACTTTCCTTTCATTCCATCATGCTGCATATTCTTTCCATTCTGCTCACTGGCTCATCATTTTGTGTCTGGTCTGCTCACCCAAGATCTAGATCCTTGCAATGATCTTACTATCATTCATCCCCAGATGGAGCCACTATTGAGAATGTAAATTTCTAAAAGCTTTCACATGTTTTCACACCCCTGAGTTTCCATTGAAGTCCTTATCATAAGCATATGGATTTGTTTTCATGTCATTTCTACTCACATTTTTCCATATTGCCCCATTAAATCCATCAGGTTATGCATTTTTCATATTGTGGTCCATTTCAACATAGGTCTGTCTAGGTCTCCCCGACCTATGTTTCTTTTCTATTTGTTGCAGGTAATTGGCGAGACTTTTTCATTGTTGCAATGACTGGCATTTACCTGTGGGTGAACTTTTCGCCTTGAGATCTTTCATCGGTATTGGTCTCAACGAGTGACCTTCGGTCTCGCTGACACTACACATGGGGTTTCTATCGGGGTGCTTTTCAGTGAGATATTTTATTCGATATAATGTCTTGGTGAGGTATTCTTGTCTTAACGACTGATGGTGGAGGGATTGACTTTATTAGCATAAGTTATGGTTTTCGGTGGGATGTCATGGTGATCTCCATTTGTCTTACCAACTTTGCACAAGTGTTCACTTCGGCCAGAGTCATAATTTTTGGCATTGTGTCTTGGCGAGCCCGTTGAGTCTTGCCGACAGTACAAGGTGGATCTCTTTCGGAGAAGGGTTGTCATTCTCTTGGTGAATAGGTGTGAGCTCGAGTGTTTCGGTATGACACAAAGTAATATATGAGATGTCCCACCGATAGTTGGAAGTTATAGTGACATACAAAAGGAAAAAAGGGGCTTTCGGGAAAGGGTAATGAAATTTGCAAGAGGTCTCCCTGAGAGCGATAAGCTACAGTGACATATATGGGACGGATGGACTCTTTAGCATAGCGAACAAAAGGTCACGGCGAAGGAGAATAACACCACAGAGTGATTAACAATTGAATTGCCTTCGGCATAACTACTGGATGTCACGTCAACTATTCCAGCAAATGAATAACATAAATTCGAACAATGTGGCCGACATGTAAATTGCTAAAATAATCATTGCAGGCCGACTTGATTCTAGCCCAAATTCTATGGAGGGCCGACATAATATTTCAATATGTTTTATTTTCTCATGATGGTGTATAAATTAACATTTTTGTAATTGTAAAAGGGACACGAGCTATTAGATTTTCGATATACAATAGGTAGAGGATGGATACAGTAGAATAAACATTCTCAGATCAGAGACTATGTTGCATGTTTTCAAAATGGAGGTATTTATGAAAGTCAATTGATGTTGTTGCATTTTTCTAGTATCAATTATATGTTGAATTTAATGAGAGTATTGCTAAGCTGTCTCCAAGGTGGATTCTTTCTGATTGTTTAAATTGATATAACAAGTTTATATTCAATTCATCAATGTACATTTTTTGTTTCTGTGTGGTTAATCGATTGGTTCTTTCAAGCAAAGATTAAATCCTTTTAATTGATCACAGTAATCAGAGAGATTCATTTGGATTGTTAAAGTAGAGCTTAGTAGTTACAGTATTGCTTGTTTATACAAGTTGTAAACAGAATATATGCCAGATGATTTGAGTTTTCTCGAGAGAGTGTTGTTCATCTTGATTTCATTTTGACTCCGCATACCCAATAAGGCACTGGTCTCTACAGTTTCATCATTAAGATTCATTTATTCTCTTTATATCTGTTAATTGAGCTTTTTAGGATTTAAATCAGAAGATTGCTATTGCTATCAAGTTTATTTTTATTTGTTCACTTCCATCTACCATTGTGAACAAATTTTTGTAAGAGATATAAACATAAGTCTCCTTCATTCAGATAGGTACACCCGCCTAGGTTTAGCAGCACCTAAAGAGTAGAAGGTTGAGTTCTCTTGACCTTGTCTGTTACCCTAAAGTGTATCAAGAGATTGGCAGCCTCTTGTGGCATTCGACCTACGTTTTTGAGAGCTAACTAGTAACATATGTGTTCTCTTTTTAATGGTGTTTAGTTTTTGGGGTGTTGTGATGACTCGACTTCCATGTGGCTGGTTCGTTGGTTCGTGCCATTGATAATGATGGTGGTTTCTCTAGTATTGGTGAATGTGCCAATTTTGATGATGCCTTTTGGAAGGCTTGCATGGATTCTTCGACCAATGACTTGGCACTCTTTCTACCTTTTTGCTTTCTCGTGGTGAAGGAATGATTGAAATGTAACGATTCGGGAACTAACCCTAATGAAATTAAATTAATTTTGAAATTATTGTGAAATGTAACTATAATGAGCCTGATGCTTGTTGCTCCCTTAATCTATAAAAAAGGTTTCAAGGCTCATTATAGTGGTCAAAATTTTGAGTCCAGTATGATCTAGGTAGAATTTGAGTATAAAAAGCAAATGTAAATGTAGAAAGCTTGATGAATTTGTTGGGAAAATTTCTTGGGTATAGGTTGTATATGTAATAGTCTTAAATATTTTTACATAAATTACTAATATTGAAGCAAATCTAAATTCCAAAGCATGTACTCTCCTTTTGTACACTTTTGCATATTATAAATGAAATTATCAAGGATCTTTTCATTTTTCATTGATGGTTTAATTGAATGTATCGATTTATTTCTTTGCTTTCACTCAAAGTGTTAATTAAAATGTTTGAGAAGAGCCATGGGTCTGTAATAATTTGTGAAGGATCTGATAAGAAGTGATGTTTTGGATGTTGTGAGTTTTTGTATTGCAAGGCGTTACAAAGATAGTCCATCTATTTCAAAATTAAATAATTTGTGTATTACTGAGTATTTCATGTTAGAATCCATTTACCCAATTGATGAGGCATTGGCCTGTTTGTCAGGAATTCATGCAATCAAGTGAATAAGTAGCATGCCTAGCCATGGATTCAAAAGAAGAACAATACTTATTAAAACCTTGTCAATTCTGAAATGTAAGTTTGAGGTATACCCACATTCCTAGCAAATAGACAATTATTTACTTAAAGATTAGCCAAATCCTTAGTGAATTTTGTTTATTTTCCTATATTAGGAACCCATTTGTGTAGAAGTGTTCTCCATTTTAACAAATTAAAATGAACACAATCAGGAAATACCCTCTCTGGTCCCATAGAACCTAAAGTGTAGGAGTAAAGAGCTCTAATGTCTTTACTCGTTGTTTTGGCCACTAGCCTAGTGATGTCTTGAACATAAGGGTTGGCTACCCTTTAGAGAGTTCCAGGGTTTAGCTAGGAAAAACACCCAAAAAATGGTGACTCTATTGGGGAAATTTTTCATTCTCTAGTCGTAGATTGTTGTATTATAGAGTCAAATGGTTTGATAAATATGAACATCTCATTCAGATATTGTAGAATTCTTGAACCTGGTGAAAGAATTGGTAGAAACAAAGCTCGAAGGATTTGAAGGTGACTCCGTTATTGGAGAAAACCTAGAATGAGATTTATTATGAAGACGCTTCATCTTATTTGAAATATAATCCTCTGAAGAGAGGTGGCAACTCTGACTCAAAGAACCTGAAAAAGAAGATGATTTGATTCATGCTTTTAATCTTAGATTTAAGAGAACTATAAGGGATATCCCCAAGAATATTAGACTGAATGATGTTGAATGTTTGGTTGTATATCTTGGTGCATTTGATAGAAAAATGAGTTACCTGTTAAGGGATAAGGAGCCTACAACATTACATCAGGAATATCAAAATGCAATGGATATTAGGAACAATTTGAAATACTCAATAATGAAAGGATATATGGATGCAAGTCTCAGACATCCTAAGGCACCTCATAAAAATGGAACTCATGGATTAGATAATAGAAATGATTGTCAAGATGGCAATGCTTCCATTGCTATGATTTGTCCATCTTTACAATATGTAGATCACAATGAACTCTAAGTCAAATGTCAACAAAATTTGAGCAATGTGGATCAAAAGCCTCTTGTACAAGAATTGTATGAAATGAAGAGACACAAGGAAGAGTCACCACATGAACTATTTTTGAGGTTCTTGGATGCTTTGATAGAAGTCAACAAAAATTTCAGACCCAATGATTCAGTGTGCATTGATTTGTTTTATGAAATTTATGAATCTGGATTGAGTACTTTGCCTAAGGAATTGAAGCCTTGTAGCTTTGATCAAGTACCTAATTGGATAAGGATTGTGGAATCAGCCAAATGTGGTTATTAATAAAATATGGATTCCCAAGGTAGAGACAATAATTGTTCTCTTGAAAAGAGTCAAAGGACAGAACAACATAATATTGATGAAGAAAAGGAAATGTGGGATGATAATTAAGTAAATATGTATGAATGCTTTTCTAGTGATATCTCAGATGGAGGAGAAGTAAAAGAGATACAAGGTGTTGTTCCATGTCATGTTGTGATCAATGAAAACAATGCATGTGTTGATGATATTTCATCACAAACTAGTGATCATGACCTTGAAAGTGCAGCCTTAAGCATTCACTTTGAAAATTTTGAACATGGTTTAGATAGTGATGAATCTTCTTGTGATGAAGATCATGACGAAGTTGGGATTTCTGATTGCTTTTCTGAGGATTGTAACTACTCTTTTGAGGATGATTTAGAAGTATATCCCTCACATGAAGGATGCAATAACATAAATACTCATGATGTCACTTGTCCACAAGTGAAGGAACAAACTACAGATGATGCTTACTTGGAATCTAACTTAGATTTGTTATCAGTGGAGCATATTAACTATGTGAATGATGAGGAATTTGAAGATAAAAATGTATGTGTTTAGTATGTTGATACTATGTATAAGGCTAAATATGATGAACATGCTTATGACCCTATTACTCATGACTGTTTATATGAAGTAGATATAGAGGGGTCAGCTACGCATGAAGAGTATAATGATGTACTCATGAATGACAGAAAGGTTTCATTATTGAATTATCAGAATGCACATCATGATAAGCACATGGATCTTGAATCAACATCATTACCTATTAATAATATGGAAAAGCTTGTTGATTTATCTGACAATGAATTTTCAGAATGCAAGTCAAAGGTGTTAACCATTGATGATGTGAATGAAATTGAGATTCTATCTATGTACTCTTCTAGTGATTATAATGATTTTGAATATAATGGTGATATGGAAGATTTAGACCTTCATGCTAAGGAGGTAGAGGCTTCTATGAAAACAATGAAGGTATGGGAAAACCCTTTATATGATGAAACCCCATCAGTATGTGAGATGACAAGTGATGATTCCTATTGGTATAGAAATAATCCACTTTTTGTTGAAAACCCTGATGAGTGCTTGGTAAGTATTACTTGTGAATATGAGGAAAGTGGTATAGATGGGATAGCAAGGAATGGAGATTAGCCTGACATTAAGTTCTTTAAATTTTCACTTGAGGAAGGTAACATTGGTTTGACAATTACCCAGTCATATGAAAGATGTGGTGGTACAAGTATTGGTAAGGTGGCTTGCCCACAGGTGGATGGGAAGATTGTATCTGATGATAATCAAGAGTGTAGCTCAAATTTGTTGATAATTAAATGTGATAGTTTCTCACATGGTGAATAATTTGAAGGTAAAGATGCCATTGTCCATGATGACAATCCTAAATACAGTGCTGGTGAAAAAGATGAATATACTCTTTTTCCTATGGTACATGGTAATATGATTGAAACAGAGGATGAATTCTTAGCCATACATGATAATATGGATGACATACACATGGGTGACAGAGGAAGTCACTCCTTGAACAATCAATTGGTGCATCTAGATGGGTACACCATATTTTAGCTAGCATTGTTACATATTGATGAAGAGAAATAGTTTGATGAACTCTCAGATTATGTTGATATTGTAGGACTATTTGACTTATATGGGGAGTCTATGGGTGAAAATAGCATCAAGCATGATGTTAATCAATATAAATGTGCACTTGAATTTTTTGCAAAGGCTCCACATCTTATGGACCTTATCATAGAATTTTTTCCATCTAATGACGTTAACACTTATGTAGACCAGAATGAAGATCCTCCTAAATTTGTATCTTTTTTCTCAAACACCTTAGGAGAAATTGGGTCTAGAATACAACAGAGTGTTTATGAAGGATTTCAATTTGATGAAAAAATTGAATGTGATGTGACAACCTATGATCAAGTGGAGTATGAAATTTTTATTTTCTCAACTCACTTGGATGAGCCTATCATGCAACAAGATGATGAGCAGAGCAGTTTCATAGCAAGTGGAATTGATGAGGTCAATCATGGTGATGTTGGTCACTTAGGAATGTATAATGTATATTTTGATCCTTTTCTATCAAAGCAGGCTAAGGTATTTGATAGAGGAAAACTTTGCCTCTAGTTTTGGGGGCCATTGGGCCTCCAATTTGGAGAATGAAGCCAATGAAAAATAAAGGAAGGCTTCTGGGATTGGAAAGGAGAGTTGTAGTCTTCATCTTTGCAACTGATCATCTTGGTTTATTGTTCGTGTTCCTATTTTTTGTGCTTTTCTGTTGATCTGCTTCTACCAGAAAACCTGGATTCTTGTTATGCCCACAAGGGGCATACATCCCCAGTCGAAGCCACTAGTGGAACCTTAAATTTTCATTGTCCCATTGGTTCCATGGTCAAGCCTATAATTTATTATTCCCCATTTCCATTAGGGTTTATGGTTTTATGATATCCATTCACTTATACCCTTGATCCTTCTATTGGCTTATGTTCACTCATTGATTGATAGCATTAGGTTACCACTTAATTAATTAGAATTCTATGTCCTTCGTTGTCACCATTTTAACTGGACCCATCATTCAGGTCACCCACTAATCCTAGGAGGGGACTCTTTTAAGAACTTATGCCCATGTGCACTTTGCCACCACTTAGGTCTATCGCAGGCGGTTCATCGCCCATCCTACGATGACTGATGCTTTATATTTCCTAACACCCATTTTCATTTCCCATTGTGTGTTACATCCTCACTGTTGGAAGGTAACCCACGATGAGCGATGCGGCTAAGTTCTTAACCCATCGATGGCCCTAGCATTATTGTCGATTATATTGTGCATTCTAATGATGAACCTGTGACCACCAATGGGTGAGTTTCTCCCCATTGAATAAGATCAAAGCATCGCCGGTTAGAGCTGCCTAGAAGAGAGGGGATGAGTGATGAGCGATGTAAGTGAAGATCTCCGGCTAGGATCCTTTTGTGGTTAAAATCAATGGCCAATATCTCATCGTTGGCTTCACTTCCATCGCTTGATGAGGTTCCCAAAGTAGAGCTTGAAGGTGCGATGGGCAGTTTGATTTGGTTTATGGCCAAGATCATCCCACAATCATTAGGATTGACAGTAGACAAGTTGAGGACGATGGAGTAAGGATGCGGATAGGTACATGGAAACTTTAAAGCACCTCATCATTGTTTCTAATTATGATCAATAAAGCAAGTGGTGATCCTTAACTAGCCTCGTTGATTGAGTTTTATATCCTAGATGATCGATGGCTGAGATTCAACATGCAGTGATTGTTCTTTTCTCATGCAAGTGAGCTAGGATGGCCATTAATTAAAACTAGCCTCCAATTCCTCTATTTAATGAGGATTCTTTGTAGCTTGTTTGATCATTCGTAAATTATCAAGGCACAAAATTGATTGTTGCAGGTACTAGAGGAACAATTTTAGAGTGTTGAATGAACTCTCACAAGGGTGGAAATATGATATCTTATGGTATGTAAGTGTGCATGCATATTGTATTGTTGTTGCAGTTCAGTAGTATTTTATGTCTAATGCTTTTGGGGTTTTCATTGTTTGTGCATGGAATTCTCTAAAAGTTGTGGTTAGTATTTTTCCCTGCACAATTGGCTTCAATTAGTATTGTACTCTGGGAAAATGAGTGAGCCAAGTACTCCAATTCCATTGGTCTGAAGGTATAGAAGGTTAAATATGGAGGAATCAGTTACATATGTGCTTAAGGAAAAACCTATTGTGGTAGAAACACCAATTGTCCCAAAAGGCGAGAGGAGTGTTCAAAGGAAGGTTGAGAAAATTACTATCAAGAGTACTTACAATCTTAGAAATAGGACTAGCTCAGAAGAATTGGTCAAGTCTAGAGGAAAAAGGCTTGTTTAGTTTGCAAAATAATTAATGAGGCCGACTACGAGTCCTAGGGTTTGTTCAAAGAAGCCCAGTGCTCCTATTCTAATTTCTCATAATTCTTCAAGCGAGGAGGTAGGAGTCAGCCCTGGCTCTAGCCATTGCCCTATTTCTCTTGTGCCTTATGATGAATTAGATGATGAGATAATTGTTGCAACTCCACTCTCTATCAAAAACCTTAGTGAGGGTGTTTACTCGGCAGCTGATAAGGTCGAGTAACACCCATGTTCTCTTTTTAATGGTGTTTCATTTTTGGGGTGCTATGATGACTCGACTTCCATGTAGCTGGTTTGTTGGTTTGTGCCATTGATAATGATGGTGGTTTCTCTGGTATTGGTGAACGTTCTAATTTTGATTATTCCTTTTGGAAGATTTGTGTGGCTTCTTTGACCAATGGTTTGGCACTCTTTTTTCCTTTTTTCTTTCCCGTGGTGAAGGAATGATTGAAATGTAATGGTTTAGCAACTAACCCTAATGAAATGAAATTAATTTTGAAATTATTGTAAAATGTAACTGTAATGAGCTTGATGATTTTTTCTCACTTAATCTATAAAAGGGGTTTCAAGGCTCATTACAGTGGTCAAAATTTTGAGTCAAGTATGGTCTAGGTAAAATTTTAGTACAAAATGCAAATATAAATGTTGAAATCTTGATGAATCTGCTGGGAAATTGTCTTGGGTATAGGTTGTAAATGTAATAGTCTTAAATATTTTTACATAAATTATTGATATCGAAACAAATCTAAATTTGAAAACATGTACTCTCTTTTTGTACACTTTTGTAGATTATAAATGAAATTATCAAGGATCTTTTCATTTGTCATCGATGGTTTAATTGAATGTATGGCTTTGTTTCTTTGCTTTAACTCAAAGGGTCAATTAAAATGCTTGAGAAGAGCCATGGGTTTGTAAGAATTTGTGAAGGATCTGATAACAAGTAATGTTTTGGATGTTGTGAGTTTTTGTATTGCAAGGCATTACAAAGACAATCCATCTATTTCAAAATTAAATAATTTGTGTATTACTAAGTATTTCATGTTAGAATCCATTTACCCAATTGATGAGGCACTAGCCTTTTTGTCAAGAATTCATGCAATCAAGTGAATAAGTAGTATGCCTAGCCATGGATTCAAAATAAGAACAATACTTATTAAAACCTTGTCAATTCTGAAATGTAAGTTTGAAGTATACCCATGTTCCTAGCAAATAGACAATTATTTACTTAAAGATCAGCCAAATCCTTAGTGAATTTTGTTTATTTGCCTATATTAGGAACCCATCTATGTAGAAGTGTTCTCCATTTTAACAAATTAAAATGAACACAATCAGGAAATACCCTCCCTGGTCCCACAAAACCTAAAGTGTAGGAATAAAGAGCTCTAATGTCTTTACTTGTTGTGTTGGCCATTAGCCTAGGCATGTCTTGAACATAAGGGTTGGCTATCCTTTAGAGATTTCTAGGGTTCAACTGGAAAAATACCAACAGATGTAACCAAAAACAATTCAAAAATAGCTTTGTCGACTTCACATAAGACTCAAAAACTTCTTCGTGCTTAGACCAAACACACAATACTTAATTTAGGTTGGCATGGACCTAAAATAGATCCTACAAACATCTGCAATGTATATTTAATCTTCATAAAACATATCATGTATTTGGTCAGCCAGGAATTGGAAATAATCATAAAAATTTCAATCATACATACACTTCTCCATATATGCGACTTCAAGACTCAATATTTCTTTGACTTAACACTTTCATGACATTAGTAAGTCTAACTTTAGAACCACAACACAAAAAACATTCTTCTCAAACAAATGTGGAATCTCCCACACAAACATTTTATACAGACAGATAACTATTATACACAAAGCTAAGCTCTATCATACATAATTTCCAAAATATCATAAAACATCATAGAATCTTGACTTTTTACTTGAATCTAATAGACTTCAAACCATGGTTAAAAATGTAGAGCGAGATCACTTAGTTTGGTGGAGTTGTTGGCAAGAGAAAATTCACAAGTTATTTGGTGTTTTTATTGATGGCAACCCTAGTCAGTAATCCTATCCACACTTCAGTATTTTCTTATATCGGAAGACAGATTGAAGATATGTGTTAACTGCTAAAGCTAAAATAGGGCATTCGACAGAGTTGTGGACATCGACTCATATGTAATTTCCTGTTATCATTTTGTGTTGTGGATCTTAGGGAAGGTATTTTGATCTATGAACTATCTTATCTTTGAATCATCGGGCCTTGTATTGATTGGTGTGCAAGTTAGAAGATCTGATTTATTATTTTTGAGTCTAATAGTGCAGAAAGGCCAACTAGATGAGTGTAGCGTGTTGTGGATATTTGAGGCATAATTTTTTAAGATGTTTCATGTTCGAGACATGTTGTTTTGGGTCCTTACTATGTTTTTTTTGACATTGTTTGATTTACATTGATAATTGTTTATGGATTGGGCCGATAGTTTGTGCACATTTCATATTTTGTTAAAGTTGACATGTAGTTGATGTAATCTCTAGTTGTGGATATATATAATTGATTATTCATAGAATTTTTAGGTGTGTTGCAATATGATGTGAGAGTGAGAAGGATTATACATCGATTGTATGTAGTTTCACTTGAGCAGAAAAAGATTGGTGATTTGAATTAAAGCAGACATAGTTTCAAGAGAAAAATCAAATAGAATGTGAAGAATGTTGTCAATGTGCCTAACCGGAACTATAATCAGGCATTAGCAGATGCTATCTCATAGTTCATCTACTCTAGTTGTCTATCTATGACTATAAGAGAGTGAGTCTTCTTTTGGGCAGTAAGCCTTTTGTATTTGAGCAGTGAGCTCTAGGAAATGTGTCTGAATGCATGTGCATTCCCCATTTGTAAACACTTATTTCGAGTATAATCATATTATGGATTAACCTCCACCATGGTTTTTCCCCTAACAGGTTTTCCACATAAAAATCCTCGTGTTATGGTGTTGTGGTTGATTTCCTTGTGTTCTTGCATCTTTCTTTTGGTTCAATGTTATAAGTGGTTTAAAGATCAAGTTAATAAAGTTAAATTTTACAGAACATTGATTCACCCCCCCTTCTCAGTGTTCCTTGATTCCAACAATTGATATTAGAGCCTATTTCCTTGAAAGAAGTTTAATAGCTTGGGGAAGATCTAGGAAGGTGATTCAATGGATTCCAGTAGTCTTCAACAACTTTTGGTGGCACTAGATGATTTTGATTAGTCCAAATTTGAAGTCCAGGAATTGCAACAAAAGCCTCATGAATGTTGAGAAATGCATTCAATCATTGAAAGATCAAATCAATAAGTCCAAGGAAAAGAGAAAGGAACTATGTGATTAGGTCAAGTAGAAAGAGAGTAAAATCATGGAAGATGAACACCTAAGTCAAGCCTTGAAGGAAAAGACAGAAGAATGTGAAAAGATCACCAGAGATAATGCAGTTCTAAAACACAAGATGGAATCTATTTTGATGAGGATGACCAAGGAGATTGAAGAGAAAAATAAGAATGAAGAGAATCTTACTCAGTCCTTGAAAGAAAAATCTAAAGAATGCAGTAGAATTAATAGTGGATTCAATCATCTGGAGCTTGAATTTCAACAATCTAGAAATAATGAAGAAGAGCTTGAAAGGCAGATTGTTATTATTAGGGATGAATTTGCTACTGCAAATGAATACAAGGAGAAGTTCAAGATTAGATCAGCTAAGCTTGATGAATTGATTCAAATTCAGAAGATTGGAGGTGACAAGCAAGGTCTTAGATATGAGAAAAGAGAAAGCTCTAGATTTGGTCAAAGGAAATTTAGGCAAGGAAATCAAACAAGCAAAGCTAGAAGGTATCCAGTAAGACAAGCTAATGCTCAAAAGTTCAATGGATAGTTTTTTTTTTGCAATAAATTTGGTCATATGGCTACTCAATGTAGAAGTAGAATGAATCCAAGTGGTCCATCATTCTCTGGTTAGTGTTTCAATTGCAATAAGTATGGTCATAAGTCAATTGAATGCATAAATATGACAAACAACTTTTTCAATAGAAATGTCAGATGTTATGCCTGCAATAGATTTGGCCATATTGCTAACTAGTGCAGATCAAGAGAAAATCAATGGAATAATTGGTTTGGACAAAGAAATGTCATGTGTTATTATTGTAACAAATCCGATCACATTGCAAGATTTTGTAGAAGCAGGAAGGGTCTGGTAAACAAAGGGAAAAATATGCAAAAGGATGATAAGGAAAAAGGAAAAGTTAATGTGGATGAGATCAGGAATCAAATGAAGAATACATGGGTGAAGAAGAGTGTTTCTAATGCAGGAAATGAATCCACACCAGAATTTGGTGCTGGAAATTCCTTTGGGAATTAGTTTAAGGCCTCTGGCCTAGGGGGGGCTCTCAAGAAAATATTTTACCCCCTACTATAGTTGGTACTGGAATGTGGCAAATTGTAACAATTACATTAATGATTTACAGATGTTTTGGGAACAATTGTGAAGGAAATTTATGCAAAATTGAAGGTCTGTAGAAGAATTTTCTTTCACAAACTATGAGAACAGGGTGTACGGAAGACCTAGGAAAAAAGAATTTATTGCGATAAAAAGTTAGGTGTTTGAATGATAAAAGGTTACTTCTATTCCTCATTTGTCACATTGCATTTCAAGAAGAAGAATTTTGGAGAGCTCTGCAAGTGAATTTTGGCAAGATACAAGTCTAAGGGCGATTCAGGGAACAAATCCTAATCTGGAAAAAGGTATTTATCTGCAAATCTTGTGAACTTGAAATTTCTAGAAATGGTTGCTTTGTTAGTAGTTGATATTAAGGATAGACCCCTCCCAAAATTCAAATGCAACCTATTCAAATCCATTGAGACAGAACCATTAGGTGCATTTTCTTCCATCGTGTATGGTGTTTTGCACATTAAAGATATTAGGGCATATATTCATGTGAATGTTGAAGAGTTAGGTAGCTCCCAGTTGTTAAATCTGTACACAAATCACATTGTGGGAGAAGATATTTGTGTAAGGCATGAATTTAAGACTTTGGAGGAGAAGAAGTTCACACAAATTGTGAAATTTCTCGTGTTTGATGAAAATGAATAGGTTTGATACATACTAAGTCGAGTGCATGTTGAGTTCATGTGGTTAAATCAGCCCTTCAAGATCATAAGAGAAGATATAAGCATTGTTACTAGTCTGAATTCATCCGGTGGGTTGCCCACATTGAAATCTGTGAACAACTAAATAGTCACTGAGGCAACTGGTTCCACTTTCAACAAAAGAACCATGAAAATTAATGAAATCATTGAATTGGATGTAAGATTTTCTTCTATGTTTATTAGATATAAAATCTATCACTCCAGCTAGGATAATTCTATATCTAGTACTACAATCTATGCAGCTTATCAAATGATCAAAGAAAATGCAGAATATGACTTATGTGAGTTACTCTGGAGCCAACTAATAGAAAATCTTGGTAAAATCAAGAAGAACTCTTTCGAGTATGGAAATATCCTATTATGTCTATTCTTTTATTTCATGAATGAAGTTTTGGGAGTTGGTAAAGTGAAATGGGAAGGTGATAGACTAGTAGCTATTCAAATCAGAGACATTTTATATAGAATTGGTGATAGCAAAGTAAGGAAAACTGCTATTTGGGGTTACTTCAAAAGCTTTCAAAGTGAAATGCAAGCTAGGGAAAGGATTCCTAAATCTATTGTGGAAAATATAAGGAAACTATTTGCTTCATGGTTGACATTGATCAGTGTTTGATGGAAGTAGCAGAACCTAGAATAGTTTGGATAATTCCTATGGGATGAGATTGAAGAAAACATTTTGGAATTGTATGCCCAACACTTGTTTAGTAAACCTTAGGATTTGACAGAAAAAAGGTTGTGTACCTTTGAAGAGAAGAATATGCAAGTACATACACAACTGAGGAAGCCTATGATAGTCTGGAAGGTGAGAAAGGAAGTTGAAGCTTTTGTACAGAGCATCGACATATCAGTTGAAGCAATGAGGGAAGCTAGGAAGAAAAGAGAACAAGTTGAAGAAGGGGAGCCTACTAGAACTGAGTCAGCTATTCTGGTAGTATCCTCTACCAAATCTAGATCTAGAAGGAGCTTTGCACCCTCATCCGGTCCTACAAAGAAATCAAGCCCAGTAAAAGCTCAAGTCAAGACATCCAGAAGAGAAGGAAAGAGGAAGAAGGAAAAAAGCACAAGAGTCTATGTTGTTGTTGAAGATGATGAAGAAACTAAATTAGATGAAGAAGTAAGATAAATCAAGCATAAGGGCACAAAGGCATCAAAAGTCTCTAAGGACAAGCCCTCTGGTCAAGAGAAAGCAAAGAAAAAGGTGAAAACTGATAGACCAGGTATGATTGTAGAGGAAGTGGAAAAAGCTTTAATTAAAGATGGTAATCTCAAACCACTTTCTAAATGGTATGAAAATTTTGATAATGTCAGTTAGAGAACTCTTGAAGAAGCCACAATAAAATATTTGAATATTTTCAATATGACTGTCATAGAAATAATTTCAAAGTTACCTAAAGGGTTATATGAAGTCTTAGAAATGAGGAGAGTAAATGCAAGAGCTGAAGATGAACAAATGAGAGAATGCATACTTACCAATATATGTTCGGTAATGTCAATAAAAGAAATGAAGAAAATCCTCAATGATGCTAAAAATGATTTTAAGAGAAAAAAAGGGTGAATAAGCTTATGATTGGGTAGACTGAGGAAGTAGCAAAAGACATTGAGAAAATTCTTAAGGCAGTTCTATTGAAGAACAGATATAACATTGTTTCTGAAGAAATTCATGATGAAGATGTTCCATCTAGTCTAAAAATTGAAGAAATGAAAGAAGACACAATTGAGGACACTTAGAATTCTCTAGATATGAAAGATATTGAAATTCCCATGGAGACTGAAGCTCTCAAAGATATGTTAGTTGAAGAAATAGAGATTCCCAAAGCCAAGCAAGAATATATGATTGAAGAAAAGAAGGTTGAGGCAAAGGAGGTTGCTATGGAAGCAAGAGACATTGCAAAGGTAGTAAATAATTTTTTAGAAGAACCACAAGAGGTGTTTGACATTGAATTGGTTGAAGGTCCTATCAACCTGGCCACTCTATCTCCTATTTAGAAGCTGAAAGTAGCATCATTTGCTCAGGCCAAGGCAAGGGAGGAGATATTGAAATCTTACATTGAGGATAGTGAGCTGTTAAGTCTTGCATACGGTATCTTGGAGAAGATCATTCCCACACATGTCAAGGACTCATCCAATTCTCCCTCTGGTCAGCTGAAGAAACTTATCAACTTTGTAAGTACTCACTTTGAGTGTCTTGAAAAGTCAACTAAGGATAAGGTCTAGAAAAAATTTGATGCAAACAAGTTTAGTAGATTGAAGTGTATGATTGCAATGATAAATATTTATTAGCTACATGTGAAAAGAACATTCAAGGTGCATTATCTGAGGGTGGAAATATCTACAAGTCATGCTTATCCTTGTCAAAATTCACTGAGGCCACTGAGAAGAAAATTAAGGAATATGAGAAATAGTTATCAGATATTTCTCAAACCTTTGATCCTCTAACCATTTTTGTGGGTAAGCAAGAAGGTCAAGTCATATCCCAGGTTGACAAGATTAAAAGTTTGAAGCATGGAAAATATAGAATTGTTGAAAGGGTATGTGAGCTCAGAGGACTAATTGGTCATAAAATGGAGCCAATGCTTAGTGCACTAAAGGAAGCATGGGATGTTATGGTTGTCAGTGATCCGACAAATATTGAGTCAGCAGAGATACAATCCTACCTATTATATGGTCACAT
Source organism: Sequoia sempervirens (assembly GCA_007258455.2). Classification (NCBI taxonomy): domain Eukaryota; kingdom Viridiplantae; phylum Streptophyta; class Pinopsida; order Cupressales; family Cupressaceae; genus Sequoia; species Sequoia sempervirens. Next base: position 15,921,507 of record VDFB02086081.1, on the reverse strand, counting down.
GACTATTTTGGACAGTCTCAAAAATGTTTGGACACTAGTTTAAGCTTGTTGAAGAACAATTTTGTAGACATATTCAAGTTCATGTAAGATTAGAAAAGCATGTTTGTACATATACAATTTGTTCATAGAAGTTTTGTATGATTTTTGGTATGTGGATTCCCGTCTTTTCCATTGATGTCAAAGGGGGAGTGTGGGTCAGTGAAAATTTTTATATTCATCTTAGAGGGAGTTGTGATTAAATTTTTTTGAAGTTTTGAGGATTGTAGTGTATTCATGTTGGTACTGATTCCGACACTTAGTCATTTTTCACTAAGTGTTGCCATCAATTCCAAAGGGGGAGATTGTTGGAAAGAGACACCGCACAAGTTATATGGTGTTGTCATTGATGGCAACCCTAGTCAGTAATCCTATCCGCACTTTATTATTTTCTTATACTGGAAGACAGATTGAAGATATGTGTTAACTGTCAAAGCTAAAACAAGGCATCTAACAGAGATGTGGACATTGATTTATATGTAATTTCCTATTATTATTTTGTGTTGTGGATCTTAGGGAAGGTCTTTAGATGTATGAACTATCTTATCTTTGAATCATTAGGCCTCATATTTATTGGTGTGCAAGTTAGAAGATCCAATTTATTGTTTGAGTCTAACAATGCAGAAAGTCTGACTAGATAAGTGTAGCGTGTTGCGGATATTCGAGGAATAAATTTTTTTAAGATGTTTCATGTTCAAGACATTTTTTTGGGTCCTCACTATGTTTTGGTTGACATTGTTTGATTCGCATTGATAATTGTTTATGGATTGGGCCGATAGTTTTTGCACATTTCATATTTTGTTGAAGTCGACATGTAGTTGATGTAATCTCTAGTTGTAGATATATATAATCGATTATTCATATCATTTTGAGGTGTGTTGTGATATGATGCGAGAGAGAGAAGGATTATAGATCGACTGTGCATAGTTTCACTTGAGCAGAAAAAGATTGGTGATTCAAATTAAAGAAGGTAGAGTTTCAAGAGCAGGATCAGACAGAATGTGAAGAATGTTGTCAATGTACCTAACTAGAACTATAATCAGACATTAACAAATGCTATCTCATAGTTCATCTACTCCAATTGTCTATCTATGACTGTAAGACAGTGAGTCTTCTTTTGGGAAGTAAGTCTTCTGTATTTGAGCAGTGAGCTCTAGGTAGTGTGTGTGAATGCATGTGTATTCCCCATTTGTAAACACTTATTTTGAGTATACTCATATTGTGGATTAACCTCCATCATGGTTTTTCCCCTAACAGGGTTTCCACATAAAAATCCTTGTGTTATGGTGTTGTGGTTGATTGCCTTGTGTTCTTGCATCTTTCTTTTGGTTCAATGCTATAAGTGGTTTAAAGTTCAAGTTAATAAATTTAAATTTTGCAAAACACTAATTCACCCCCCCCCTCTCAGTGTTCCTTGATTCCAACAAGAGTGTGGACCCAAAAACTGATGCATTAAACCAAAAAATAGCCAGTAGAACTGAACCACAAAATAGTTAGTAGAAGCACTTAATTAATATCCTATACAACCATATTTATTGAACCAACTAATTTAGTACACATATCCTCAATAAAACTTCCAAATCATATTAGGCTGATCAAAACAATGATGACATCAATGAAAACACTTGATCAAATAGTATTATGCAATTCATTCTCATGTTGCCAACCTTTCCAAAACTTCCAACAATCTCTGTCTTCCAACACAAAGATACAATAAACATAATTAGAAGTTAGAAGTATCTAGAAAGAGAAAAAACACCATAATATCAAAATGTGGTATTTTATTATATATATCACTAGCATTACAAAATTGGGGAGCATCAAAACAACATTTTCAAACACAGAATAAACATAACCACACGGATTCCATCCACCACCACCTGAAGGCACTCTGTCTGGGTTGGTGATAGCAGATTTTCTTGGGATTGTAGGAATTGGGTAAACAACCCCATATCATTCCTCACCAACCCTACACGAAGAATGGTTATAGCTTCTTTAGTGGCTTCATTCTAAGTTTCAATCACGATGCAAATGGCATCACCAACAAATTTTCTCTGTGGGTAGTTATAAAGCCTAATGATTGCCACACTGAATTTGTGATGGAATTAAGGCCTAACCAAGTGCTCCGCTGCTCACATCCCCCAATCTCAGTGTCCAGAGGTACGAATGATAGTGTAAATGAAACACTCAAGAAGCATGGAATTGTGTACATGTACCTAACTTAGGAACACTTCTCCCAATATGATGCACAACAATTCCTCTTCTATTTCGCTCTAGACAATGAAAACTTCTCTCAGCTGGTCTGATAGCTACCTAAAGAGAGAACCAAAATCAATCTCGTCAATGACAATAAATTCATTCATCTACACTCTGTCACTCTAAGCACTCACCATTTTAGATACTTTAGGATGGTGAAGTGTGGTTGTGTCCACTAAATTTATAGAAATCTAGTGATGCATTCAAACTGGTGTTCTTTAAGACTAATTGATATGATAGGATTGCGATGTAGTCAAAATTAATTGTTGATGAGACCAAGATCCAATTGATTTTCCCAGTTGATCTTCCAACTTGACAATTTGCATGTGTGACTCAATTGCACACTTGAGATACCTATTTAATGTGTGGTTTGTGAAGCATGTTAACTACACAAGAATTGACAACCATAGGACAAAAATTAAAAAAAGAAACGTTTGGTGATCACCTAAGGTCATATGATTAGCAATGTAATCATTTCGATCATTAATACTTCTCGTCTATTGGTTTTCAAGGTAGGTATTTAAATGGAAAGAAAACATTGCTATGTTTATCAACCGCTTAGTAACTGTCAAGAGAAGGAAGAGATTCCTATATCTTTGTAGAGAACAATTAAATGAGGATTTCAATTCTCTAGAGTGCACTGTGTTGTAACAGAGAAAGGAATGATTTTATTCTTGTTTTAAATTAATTCATGTTACAATAACTCACAATCTATGAATTGTGAGTCTTGAATGTGATGTTGATCCTACTGATCTATGTGTCATGCATGTATTCAAAGAACATATTTTATGATAATATTGCATTTTAATTAATTTATTGCAACTATGAATCTTTCTTATCTCTATTTTAACAATCATCAATTGTTCTAGTCTATGTGCTAATTGGTTTATGATTTTCTTGAAATTCACTCACATTAGAATCATTTTTATGAGCTAGTGTTTTTTACCTTTACTAATTTCTAGTCAAAAGTATATTGATTATCAAATCAAATCATATGAGGGAGTTGTACCTCTATAATTCAGAGGAAAGTCACAAATGTAATTGTGATATTTTTGGATCTATTATCGGTTTGGTCCCAATGCATTACAGGAAATAGAGTTGGTAATATAGTTGTTTTCAAAAGACCAATTCATTCACTAACAAATTTTTGGCGACTCTATTGGGGAAATAGATTATATTTTTTGATAATTTTCCATCATGTCATGCAAAAATATGGTACTTCCCCATAATAATGTATTTCTTATACCTCAACTTGATTTGGACTAGATGCAAGAATAGGAGGATATTATTTCACAATTAAATATGCTTGGAGGTACAAAAGAAGTGCAACAAATATTATACAAGCCAATTTTTTCTTGAAATAGGAAGAAGAGTGGTCCCAATGTCCACCTAGACCTATGATTGAAAATCCTCCTAGGTTTTTTTTTGAATATTATGACAATCCACCTCGCCACCCCAATCAATGCCCAAATCAGCATTTGAACCAACATCCTAATCAACAACAAAATCCTCCTCTAGCTTAACTGCCACCTAGGGATTAACCTAGGGGTTTCTTCCTTTTAATCCATTAGGATTTGGTGACTATGAATACCTATGGCTTCAAATCCTTGGGGTAACTATATTGGACCCTTCACCCTATCAAAATGCAATGACTTTCCACGTGTCTCTAGAAAAAGATTCCCAAAATTCTCTGGTAGAGACACACAAGATCCAAAGGAGCACATCTTACCCATGACCTCAGTAAGTGGAATTCTAGGAGTTCAAGAAGAATACATCTTTGTAAGGATTTTTGTTGATAGTTTAGTTGAAAAATTAGTTCAATGGTTTAGAGGATTAGAGAAGGGTTGTATAACTGGTTGGAATATCCTTCATAAGAAATTCCTTCAACACTTCAAAGGTCATGTTGATGTTGCTACATTGCTATGACAATTCTTATAGATTGTGAAAGAAAGAAAATAACCTATGAGAGATTTTTTATATTGTTTCAATCAATTACTTCAAAAGATTCCCACACCAAAGTAGCCGAGCAAGATAATTTAGTTTCATGTATTTACTTTTGCGCTTGATTTGGATGTCCAACTCATTTTAAAAAGAGACAAAATTTATGGGATTGAACAGGCTCATCTTGAGGTAGTAATTAATGAAAATGATTTGATCGTTGTGGGAAATGGAAGCTAGATGATGCTAATAGGTCTGTTATCATTTTCCCACTACCCGTCTATAGATTTTTTCAATCCTTGAATTTTAAAAATCAGCCCCGTCCTACTGTTGAAAAAATGAATTTGACAATCTTGAGTACCATACACCCTTTGCATGATGGAAAAGAAGATGAAAAGAGGGAAGGTCAGTTTTGGTATGCCTAAGCTTTGGTATGCCTAGGCATATAGCCTAAATACTCTAATTGAAACTAAGTGAGAGGTCCATATAATAGTTCATTTTCTATTGTTTTCATACATATTTTGAGACACTTTTGGATACACTTTCCAGAAAATGATCCTATATTATACTATCCTTTCATATCTATTATGCATACTTGAACCTAAATATAATGATGGAATTATGGTTATAATATACTAGTATTGTATGGTTTATATGAAGATATGTATGAAATGTTGATGGAATGCTATGTTTTTATTGTGATAGTTAGTCTTGTGTACATACTTTGCGGAATTAACCTTTTGCATCTAATGAGCAACTATGGCATGCAGAATTTGCAGGATAAACCCATAGCAAAAGGAGATTAGAACAACAAAATAGAGGATTTCTAGATTAGGTTGAATGTGATGATTGCTAATTAAAGGAACTATTTGAAGTTTGAAGGTGTGTTATTATAACCAGTTAATAAACACTGAAGATGAAGTCTCCTTTACTTATGGGATTTTGACAATTTTTTGTATTTTTACATGCAATTCTATTTTGACAAAGTTTTAGTCCTATTAGGATTCTTTTTCCTTTTCAATTATAGGTTGAATAAATCAATCTTAACTATATTCTCTAATATCTAGGAGTGGAGTTAATGATTTTAGTTAAGTTGTTGCTTTGAATAAGATTCCCTCAATCTTTTACATAGTTGTTGGTTGAATCCATAGTTGTTGGATGAATCCATAGATAAGTTAGTTGGTTTTGTAGTTTTATGTTAACAGTTATTTTCCGTTTCAAGAAATGAAATATTTAGAATGATTGAATACAATTTGTGAAAAGATCTTTTGTAATATTTCATGATGTATAATGAATAGAGTTAATTTCATGGGATGTGTAGAATCTGTTAGTTAGATTTGGGTTCAATTAAAGTGAGAGCAACCACTTGAGTAGACCACTCAAGGTATTGTTCCTCACTTCATTTCTAGTTATTTATTTTTGTTTAATAAGTTGTTTCTCATTTATCGTTATCTCATGAACTTTATGCAAGTTAAGTTGAATCTCATACTTTGCTTATTGTTAATGAATTCTTATGGATATGCATACAATGGCTAACTAGTAGTACTCTAGAGGTTAAATTAGCTAATTTAGTAGTTTATATTAGTTTTTGAGTTGTCACAATATCATTTCATTAGCAACATTTTAGTTACAGTTTAAGTTGTAGGTACCTGTAGCCACTAGTTCTAGATATGTCTTTTTACTGTTTTGTAATTTTGTGAGTTTCCAGCAAGTAGAATAACTTGAATAGGGTAGCTTAAGTAGTTTTGAGTCTCTAAAGGCATATATAATGTTGCACAATCACAAGCTTACAAACCTTAGGTTGACAATTTAATGTAGTCTTAAGCAATGTTGAGTGGACTGTTCAATCAGGTAAACCTCTAAATTGTGTAGGTTCTACCAAGTTTACAATACATTAGAGGATGGTGCTATCTTCATAGGCTTATTTTTACAACTTTCATAGTTAAATTTTGTTTCCAACATTAGGACTCTTAGACTTAATCTTTTTCCAACACCAAAGATACACTAACATTATGCAAGATTGCTAAGTTATAAAGCCATATTTCATGTATGCGGAGGTAGAGAGATCCCTTAGGTAGATTCCTTCCCTCTACATGCCAAGAATCTATATCACAAATTGGTGGATCCATTGCTCAGAGTGAGGGTAACATTGAAGAAGAAATTTCCTTATCACCAACATCTAGCGCACATACAAAAGGAACATACCACACCATGGGGGATGTAGTGGATGATGATCCTGAACATGCAACATTTGAGTTTGCAATCACTAACTAGGAAAGGGTTATAGTGTTGAAGAACATTCCTCATTCGTCCTTACCAGTCTTTTATGGGTTAATGACTAACGACCTAGATACATTTCTATTTGAAATTGATGTCCTATGTAGAAGCTATGATTATAATTATGCTCATAGGCTCAAACTCTTCCTTGCAACTCTAAAGGATGCAGCCTTAAGATGGTTCATGGGATTAGGTAGGAATGTTGTTGTTGAGTGGGACACTATAAAGACCTTGTTCTAGAAAATTATTAGGACTATTGTAGGGGACTTGACAAAAATAAAGATGAAATTTTTAGAATATCACAAAAGGATGATGAGCCATTAGAATATTATGTGGAGAGATTTCAATTTACTTTGAAGAAAAACCCATAGAACAAGTTTTCAGAAGAGTCTCTCAAGTTAGTCTTTTTGAGTGCAGTCAATGATGACTACATGGATGCCTTGAACCTCATTGGGCAAGGAGATATTTATCAGTTACCCTTTTTAGAAATTTGTAAGATCTACAAGAATTATTCCAAGACCTTCACTAAAAGGCCAAGAGGAGATAAGACATCCACTAATGGTAAATCATCTACAAGGGTTTCAAAGATTGAGTTAAGAAACCTATTGTCCAACATGAATAAGGACATTATTAGCCATTTGGAAACTCAATTGGATACTTTCCACATCAAGAAGAAGTAGGAGGAAGCTAAGGCTGTGCTCACTAAATACTGTCCAAGATGTAGATAGAGAAAAGAAAATTGCAAATGCAAAAAAGTGGCTAGTATCCAGCAAGATAAAGTTGAGAAACCTGATTTTCAGCCAATTGAAGGAGATGATGGATAGCTCTTCTATATAGCACAAATTAGGCCATGGAAACAAAGACAATGTATTCCACAAGACCCCCTCAACTTTAATTCATCCTTTCCTATTGGGAATCAAAAAAATTATGGTTAGAACTCTTAGCCCTGGACAACAAACCAAAACTAGTGGTAGAACCCTCAATAATGGCATAAAGCTTAGTCAAATTGGAACCATCAGCCAAACCCTTGCCCACAAAAAAAAAATCAGGGTTCCAATTACAGCCCACAATGGCTAGCACAATAGAATCAGTGGCAGCCTTAGTGGAAAAAAGGCCAGCAATGGCAGCAACAAAATATGAACTATCAGTAGCCAATGCTCCCTCCTCCACCACAACAACAATCCTTAATGCCTCTATAAAATCCTACATCCCAACCACCCAAGCAACCATAAATACCTTCCCAACCTACACCAACCCTAACACTAAGCTTGTTCAACAGGCTTATAATAATGAAGCTATGCAATACCCCACATATGGGGTAGAGGTGAGTGATGTCCACCTCAGAACAGGAAAACAACTTTTTGGACCTTCATCCCCTCAATTATAGAGATGGAGGATGAGGAACCTACAATTGAAGCTTCAGATAAATCACCTTTGGAACCTGAGTCAAATTAGGTACACCAAACTACGTCAAGTCCAAAGCCACCTTTTCTTGAATGCCTAGCTATTCAAAAGCATCACACACATGTTGAGACAGAACTTTTAGGTTAGTTGAAATATGTGAGCATTAAGATCCACTTAACCAAGCTACCAAATATATCCATATATATACTAAAATTGTAAGGGACCTATGTCTTAAGAAACCAGGAAGAGAAAAGATCCTCAAATAGTCCATGTCTTGGGAAACCTTGTAGATATCATGTTAGGGAACATAATTGTCCCTAAGTATATATATCCTTGTAGTCCATTGGTGGATGTTAAGATTAATGTGACCCTCATTAAGAATACTTTGATAGAATTGGGGGAAGCAATCAATTTTATGACAAAAAAACAATGCAGTTACTTTAGTTATCCAACCGTAAGCCTACACAAATTGTTTTATAGCTAGATGATAGGTCAAAAATTAAGCTTGAAGGAATAATTGGAGACTTATTCATTGTATTGGATTCTTGGGAATATCCTACTAATTTTATAGTTCTACAACCAAAGGTTAATCTTGCAGGTTACCCACTCATCCTAAGCAGACCTTGGTTAGCTACAGCTGATGCATTTATAAATTGTAGGTCTAGAAAAATGATAATATCTAATGGGATGGTCACCAATAATTTGGTTCTCTATCCTCCAGCCAAACCTTATGTTGATATTGAGCAAACTATTTGGTCCACTTTGGATGAGGAAGATAACTATTCTCTACAGACACTAATGACTATAGAGTGCAACCCTTTATTGGATGACCAAGATGAAGATGAACTCATTTCCCACATAATCCAAAATGACTGAGGTAAGATTTCACAGCAACAAGACTACCTCATATGCCTACAAGACCCCTTGCAAAGTATCATACCCACCAATTCTACAGAAGAAATATCTTAGATATTTCTTTCATTACTACCTCGACAATGTGTACCTATCATACCAAGTCTTGACCTCTCATCTATCCAAGAATCATCTAAGGAATTGGAAATCATGCTAGGAAGGAAGTTAAACATAAATAATGCCTTGACAGAGGAGCAGTAAAATTCTCTGCAAACAGTGCTACAAGCACACTTAGTAGCATATGCATGGGATTACTATGATATGAAATGCATAGATCCTAATTTATGTATGCACAAGATTTATATCAATGATGGTTATAGACCCATTCAACAACCTCAGAGATGTATGAATCTTGCCTTGATGGAGATAGTGAAAGATGAACTAAAAAATCTTCTTGATGCAAGTTTTATCTATCCAATATCAAACAATGAATGGGTCTCACCTTTGATAATTGTTCCCAATAAATGTGGAAAATGAAGAGTTTTTGTAGACAATAGGGAACTGAATACAACAAATAGGAAGGACCATTTTCCTTTTCCCTTCATAGATCAAGTACTTGATTCTCTAGCTAGAAAAAAATTACTTTTCATTTCTAGATGGTTTTAGTGGTTACAACCAAATTAAAATTGCTCTAGAGGATCAAGAAAAAACTACATTCACATGTCCTTGGGGAACTTATGCTTACTTTTTTTTTCCATTCGGCCTATGCAATGCTCCAACTACCTTTCAAAGAGTGGTACACAACATATTTTTTAATTTTACACATGACTATATTGAAAAATACATGGATGATTTCACTACCTGTGGTGAAACTTATGAGGAAGCTCTCAATAATCTGGAAAAAGTATTGAAAATGTGTAAAGAATATGGCTTTTCACTCAACAATGAGAAGTATTTCATGATGATGACACAAGAAATTTTATTGGGACACTTTATATCCAATGCAGGAATTTAGGTTGATCCACACAAGATAGAAATAATATCTACATTACCTATTCCTCAAAAGCAAAGAGATATCAGGAGTTTTCTTGGCCATGTAGGATACTATAGGTGGTTTATCAAATATTTTAGTAATATTTTTGCACCATTATTTATTTTTGAGTAAGGACATCAAATTTGAATGGAAATCAAAGTGCTAACACTCCTTTGAAGAACTGAAGAAATCCTTGACACAAGAACCTATTTTGAGAGGCCCTAATTGGACTCAACCCTTTCATATACATACAGATGCTTCATATTTTTCCATTGGAGTAGTTTTGGGTCAGAAGGAAGGTAACAAAGAATATGAAATTTACTATATCAACAAGAATCTTCAAGGAGCATAGTTGAAATATATTGTAATAGAAAAAGAGATGCTTGTTGTAGTATATGCTATTAATAAATTCAAGCACTATATTACAGGATATTTAGTCTTTATCCATACATACCACACAACAATCAGGTATTTGATAAAAATCCAGTAGTTGGGGGTAGATTGGTAAGATGGCTACTTCTCTTACAAAAATTTGACATTACCATAGTGGACAAACCTAGTTAAGCCAATGTAGTGGCAGATTTCTTGTCAAGATTTCCAACACAATTAGTTGAAGGAGTGGTGCATGATTCATTTCCAGATGAACATTTATTCACACTAAATGTGAAAATACCCTAGTATGTTGATATTTCCAATTATTTGGCTACAAGACAGATTCCACCACACTTTTCTCCAAGGGAGAAAAGACAGTTGGTTCACAAATGTTTCCTACACTCCTGGGTATCTAGTTATCTATTTTATACTTTCCCTAATAACATCATGAGAAGGTGTATCATGGAGGATGAGATATTTGGCATCATGAAGGCATGCCATGATGAGCCATGTGGAGGTCATTTTGCAGCAAAAAGAACAGCCTTTAAGATTCTCACAATTGGCTATTATTGGCCTACTTTGCATAAATATTCTATTAAATACACAAGGAGTTGTGATAGGTGTTAAAGGATGGGAAGACCAACAAAGAATGATGAGATGCCATTACAGCCTCAGTTAACATTGGTAGCTTTTGACAAATAGGGTTTAAACTTCATTAGACCAATCTCACCTACATTCAACAACAAGGAATGTATCCTTGTTTGCACTTATTACTTGACTAAATGTGTGGAAGTAAAGGTATTACAATTTTCTAGAGATGGAAATGTGGCTAATATCTTATATGAAGATATCTTTACTAGGTATGGAGTACATAGAGAAATAGTCACAGATCAAGGACCACAATTCACCTCTAACCTCATCACAAAATTGGTGGAAGAATACTAAATTAGACACAAGAAATCAACATCCTACCACCCTCAGGATAATGGTCAAGTGGAAGTCACTAATAGGGAGATTGAAAGGATTCTCACCTAGATAGTGCAGCTGCATAGGAAATATTGGGTTGCAAGGTTACCTGAAGCAGTATGGGCATAGAGAACAACTTGGAAAACCACAACTAGTTTCATACCTTATGAGTTATTCTATGGTAAGACATCAATCCTTCTTATTGAATTTGAATATAAAGCACTAAGGACAGTAGTAGAACTTGAAATGGATTTAAAAGAAGCTCAGAAGGAACAATTGCATACTTTAAAATGATTAGATGAGATAAAAATGGAAGTAATCGATCATACTAAGGTAGTACAAAAACAAAGAATGAAGTGGCATGATTAGTACATTAAAACCAAGGAGTTCACTATGGGGGACTGGGAACTGTTAGATGATTCAAGGTATAAATATTTCAAAGGAAAATTCCAATCTAGATGGTTGGTTCCCTATGAAATTAGTCAAGTTTACCCATCATACTAAGTTTATGCAGTCAGATTTTCACTTCTAGTAAATAGCCATAGACTAAAGTTATATAAGAAGCCATTGTAGAAGGATGATTTAATATTTTCCCTATTTCAACAATATGGCACTCACAATGAACCAAATATAGAATATGACACACAAAGTGATAATTCAACAACACATGATATCCCAAGCACTTCTAGTGACCCATAGATTGAGCTACACAGCTCAATCCCTGAGCTCACTCGAGATTAATTTCTTATTTTCTCTCACAAGCACACACTGCATGTTATAATCATGTTTAAAATATCTTTAGAGGGACCTATTTATCAATATTCACAAAGGGTCTTGATGCCATAGGGACCTGTAGCTTAATGTTGTCAACATTTAGAACATGCCCTGATACTATCAGTACCTGTAGCACCGTCTAGAAACCAATAACAAAATTCAAATTAGTTGTTACCATATTCACTGTAAGTTCGCGTGCATTCATTTCACGATATCCACATGTACTATCCATCCCTTCACAATAAGTACCCACATCATAACTCTTTTGTTGCCCACTCACATTTCAAATACTCGAGCTATCAAATCACCAACTCATATCTGTAATACTCATCCCATCATTTTCACTCGCCACCCACTATTCATTACCTTGCAGTTAATTTTCATCAAATCAAATCAACAAAAAAATATAATCTTCACATTTTACACGCGTGGTGCATATTTATCCCAATTGGCCGGTACTTCAGGTATGCTATCATGATTAATATAGTCTTCTTTAAACTTTCATTATATATTTTGTATTATTCCATGCATGTGAATTGTTTATATCATTAATTTCCATCATTGTATATTTTAACCACCTTCCCATCAAAACATGAAATGAGGTCACTTCACCAATTAAGTGGGGGGATGGTACAACCTAGTCAGTCTTTTCATCAATCTTTTCAAATCTACCACCTAAATTAAAATCAATGGATAGAAATGACATGCAAAACCCTCTAAGTTATATCTCATTTTTGCTATCATTTCCAATTGCTAAATTTTTCATCCTAAGAACTTGAGCTTAAGTTTAAACTAGAGTCAAGAGTCAAACATAGAAACTATTCATGAGCTCGAGTTAAGTTGGTACTGAGAAGGGAAACTTGGAGTATGGTATGCCAGTAATGATATACGAGGAAATAGAAGGAAAGTGAAGGGTTTTTGAAGGTGGTAGAGAAGATTGAGCTAAATTTCTAAAGTTGAATTGAATACATTGAATAGAGGAAGTAAGCCAAAATGGGAGGAGATGTCATAATAAGGGAGCTAGTAGCTCATTAGAAAATTCTGGAGGATGCAATAGTTTTACCCATTTTTACCAGGGTTGGCTGGCTCGACTACTTCTTGAAGTTAATAGAATTCAGTGATGATATGGTGAGAATTTTTGCATCTACTCTTGAATATGATGAAGCTATGGTAAATATAATTTCAATAGATGCATCTAAGACTACTATTGCATAGGTCACCAGGTTACCAAGAACAGGGGTAGAATTTCTAGCATGAGCCGACGCAGTTGCAGCTAGGGAATAATTCTATATACAAGGAGAGGAATTAGACTCCTCATCACAAGGTATGAAGAGAATTTCTCTCCCCTATTTATGGGAAAATTGTGCCTCTTACATTGTCAGATACATCATTTATGATTGTAGATAGAACCTTTTGTATACAATTCATTTCAAATTACTTAGTCACCTTAGGCATAATAGGTTAGTAAATGTACCCAAAAATTTGTACAATTTGTTGAAATAGATGGCCTCAGAATACTAAAGACAACAAATTGATACTTCTCTATCTCATCACTATTTAATTACCTTGCTGATAAAGATGAGTTTAAGGATTCAATACCCACAAGTGAAGTGGGAGGACTTTAAGGAATGTGTAGATATTAATAGTTTGATGGATGTACCCATTGTACCGAAGGATGAAAAAACCCAAAATGAACCTATAGAAGAAACCCTCATGTCTCACCTATGGCTTCACCTGCCCATAGCCAAGGTGAGCATGAGGAACTTGAAGAACTATAATCTAGCCCCTCTATAATTAATGAAACACCATCTTCTTCAATATCATAGAAATCTAAGATTCAGAGAGGCAGTGCATCTACCTCCTCTACACACTCTAGACTAGAAGAAAGGAAGGATATTCCAAAGAAAAAAGAGGGATATTCAAAATAAGGAAGAGGATGTTCTGAAGAAGAAGAGTGTTAAGAAGGAAAATAAGAAAGTTGAGAAATAAATACTCACACCTAGACACTCTAGTACACTAAGGGGACAAGGTGCCATGAAGAAAAATATAGAAGAACTAGAGGAATAAGAAAAGGGAAAGGAACAACAACAAGATGTCCTGATTGTAGAAATAGACTCTGATGTAAAGGGGGATGCCCCTAGTAATGTGAATATTCCAGCAAAAAGGACAAGATATGTGCTAATTTTTGATTTGGAATCAGAAGATATATTTACTGCTAAAAAATAATGGAAAAAACCCCTAGATAGTCCCATTGATGGAGACTATGGAGAGGGTAAAGAGAAGTTTGTAGATATAGAGGAAGTATACATAGAAGAAAGAGATGTAAGGAAAGAACTCCAAGATGCATTGGATAGGACTAAACACCTAGAGGAGTTAGTGCAAAATTATGAGTAGAAGGACAAGGAAATAGAAGCAAAAATGTAGGATATAGAGGAGAAATTGCAGTTGTATGGCCATGGCACTAAGCTAGATTTGTTGGCATAGTTGGTCGTCACTAAAATAGGGTACAGGGAGCAGGTAATGCTAGATGAGAAAACCACTCCTATCAAAACTCCTGATTACCACACAACCTTGTCACTTGGCTATCAATTATGGAAAGTGACCAATGAGCTTGCAAATGAAAAGGAGAAATGGAAGAAAGAAAAGGAATAATATGTAAAGGAACTAGAAAAGAGAGATATGGAATTGAACAGATCAACAGTCCGGTTGGAGGAAGTAGCAGACAAGGCTGTACAAATTGTTAGATGTAGACCTCCACCAAGGGCATATGCATTATTTTTACAGGAAAGTTTTTTATGCTTTCAATTTAGTAGATTAATTAGCAAACATTTTGTTGGTATGAGTAGAACTTCTAAGTTTCTTGAAAAAAATTCTACCTCCACACCTGAAGAACATGATTAGTTGTGTGAGTTTTATTTACACAACTATGTAATACCTAATGAGATAGAATGGAACACTCTAATTTTTGTGGGAGATATTCATATTTGAGTACTTGCCTCCTATTATAGAAATGAGAAACTTAGGGGTGAGATAATGGAAGAGTATGAAGAAAAAGAGAAATCGATTGCACTTCCCATAAGAAGAGAGGCTAAAAATCCTGATGAAGTCATTGATGAATGATGAAACTCCTCAAACATAAGGGTGTGGGTAAGAAAATCATGAAACTCAGGAAGGCAGATTATGAGAGAATGCAGATGTTAGCTGTGGGTATCAGATAACAGTGCTACAAGTGTATACATAATAGATGGAATAGTTTAACCCCTTAATTACAATGGAAGGAACCACATTCTATATATAATTTCATTGTTATGCTTCAAAGAGTACATAAGAATATAGAAATTGGTGTCAAGAAGGGAGTTTATTGGGTACTGCTCACCTTCCACCCACCTATCCTCCTCTATCCAGTTCCACATTGGACTGGAGAGAAAGGTGAAGAATACATGATAATGCAAGAATTACCAGGATGAGGTGGATTGTAGAATATCAAGGTTTCTATTTGAAATAGATTCAGGGGGTCAATACCATTATGGACCTGAGACAGATTACTTTTTAGTACAATTAGTATCCCTAGTGTTTTGCTTGGGGACAAGAAAAATCCTAATTGGGGGGAGATGATAGGTCTAGATAATAGTTCATTTTTTGTTGTTTTCATACATATTTTGAGACACTTTTAGATACACTTTCTAGACAATGCTCCTTTATTAAACTATCATTTCATATCTATTATGTAGGCTTAAACCTAAAATAAAATGAAGGAATTATGGTTAAAATATACTAGTATTGTATGGTTTGTATGAAGATATGTATGAAATGTTGATTGAATACTATGTTTTGATTGTGATAGTTCATCTTGTGTACATACTTTGCAGAATTAATCTTTTGCAGCTAATGAGGAGTAGTGGCACACAGTAGTTGTAGGATGAACCCACAGCAAAAGGAGATTGGAATAGCAAAATAGGGGAGTTCCAGATTAGGTTGAACGTGATGATTGTTGATTAAAGGCAATTGACGAAGGTTGAATGTGTGTTATTATAACCAATTAATAAACGTTGAAGAAGAAGTCTCCTTTACTTATGGTATTTTGAAAAATGTTTGTATGTTTACATGCAATTCTATTTTGACAGAGTTTTAGTCCTATTAGGATCCTTTTTCCTTCTCAGTTATAGGTTGAATAAATTAGTCTTAACTCTATGCTCTAATATCTGGGAGTGGAGTTAATGAATTCAGTTAAGTTGTTGCTTTGGAAAAGATTCCCTCAATCTTGTATATAGTTGTTGGTTGAATCCATAGATAAGTTAGTTGGTTTTTTAGTTTTATGTTAACAGTTATTTTCAGTTTCAAGACATGAAATATTTAGAATGATTGAGTACAATCTATGAAAAGATCTTTTGTAATCTTTCATGATGTGTAATGAATAGAGTTAATTTCATGGGATGCATAGAATTTGTTAGTTAGATTTGGGTTCAATTAAAGTGAGAATAACCACTTAAGCAGACCACTCAAGGTATTATTCCTCACTTCATTTTCAGTTATTTATTTTTGTTTAATAAGTTGTTTCTCATTTATCGTTATCACATGAACTTTATGCAAGTTAAGTTGAATCTCATACTTTGCTTATTGTTAATGAATTCTTATGGATATGCATACAATGGTTAACTAGTAGTACTTCGGAAGTTAAATTAGCTAATTTAGTAGTTTATATTAGTTTTTGAGTTGTCACAGTATCATTTCATTAGCAACAGTTTAGTTACAATCTAAGATGTAGGTACCTGTAGCCACTAGTTCTAGTTATGTCTTTTTATTGTTTTGTAATTCTATGAGTTTCCAACAAGTAGAATAACTTGAATAGGGTAGCTTAAGTAGTTATGAGTCTCTGAAGGAATTTATAATGCTACACCATCATGAGCTTACAAACCTTGGGTTGAAAATTTAATGTAGTCTTAAGCAATGTTGAGTGGACTATCCAGTCAGATAAACCTCTGAATTGTGTAGGTTCTACCAAGTTTACAATACATTATTTTATACTCTACACAGAGGATGATCTCAGTTCATCAAATGATGATGAGGATTTTTAACCATGGGGAATGTTGCAAGAATGATGGTGTTGTCATTGATGTCAATAGAAAGTCTACTGACTAGTTTTGTCATTGATGTCAACTATGGGATCAAGATGTTGAGGATATTGAAAAAATTGTGAAAAAGAGAAAAATAGGTTGTGCATGTGTAGTTGAGACCTTGAAGAAGTGTTGTGAGCACATGGAGTTATTCTTTTTGTTGTAGATTCTAAAGGTGAGTTGGAATTAAGTAATGAGTTGTGATGATGTCTCTCGTACTTGGTTTCTAAGTGCTTTTGAGAAAATTTGATAAACAAAGTAAATTGTGTTGTGAAAGTGTTCATAGCATGCTCTGGTATTGTGCTCCATGTTCTTTCTATGTTGATGCTATGCATGTTTAGATCTTACAAGTTATTCAAGATTGTTAGAGGTTAATATATTCATAATTTAGGTTTCTGAATCATTTTACAGTGAGATATTTTCACCAATGTGTGAACCAGTCATTTAGTGATGTTTTTTTATGGTCTGGGAGAAATGTATTTTCTTCAATTTTCTCCACTATATTGCTTAAGGTTGTGTATATTTGGGAAGTTGATTATAATGATTTCATCTTCTTTTATTCAAGTTTTTACTTGATTTGGTGCAATACAAAGTAAGTTTCATCTATTAGTATGCAATTAAGGGTTAGCAATTGTTCTAAGTTGAAGTATTTGTTGATGTGATCTTGGATGAAGTGTTTGATGAATCTTAAGAAGTTCATGGATTATTATGGATTGTGTTCAAGTGAATTATGTTGTCCAAAATTTTTGGTTTGATTTAAGGAAGCGTGTACTTAATGATTATGGCATTTTGCACAGGCATTGGCCAACCTTGTGTTTAACACTATATACGAGGCTTGCGAAAGTGTGTTAAAGTGTGTTGAGATCTATTTGGATCCTAATTAAGGATTTATATAGGTTTCCTTTTGTTCCTATCCATCATGGAAATGTTTAGGTTCCAACCTCTTTTGAATTTGTATGTATAATGACTAGTGTCTGACATTTGAGAAGGTTTTTGAGCTAGAGCTTGATATAATTATGTATGGTGTTGATACAAGAGAAAGACAAAATATTAAGAAGATAGATACAATATTGATGTGAGTGATGTGTGTGATGTGAATTTGAGTATAGTAGTACAAACTTCATGTTAGGGTTCCTGAAGGCATCTAAAATATTACATGTGAGACTATGAAAGTGTGTGAGAAATTGTGGTGGAATCCTTGTTGCATTGAGAAGTGTTTTATTTGTGCAACATTCTTCTTCTATCTTCTTGTATTCTTTTTGTGGCAGTGAGCCCTCGCTATGATCCTTTTGGATAGTGTGTCCTATTTTGGTAGTGAACCCCTTTGTACCAATTTTGATATTACTTATATTGTGAGCTAATCCTCACTGAATTTTTTCCCTCATTTGGTTCTCCACATAAATTTAGTGTTCTCTTGTGTATAGTGTCATGATTTCAGTTTCTATTATCTACATTTCATGTTTAATCAAACCAATACAATAAGGATTTATTGAATGCTTGTGGATCTGATTACTACTGAGGGTTTTGAAGGTTTAATTTGCTACAACTAATTCACCCCCCTCTCAATTGTCTTGTTCATTTCAAAAATTGGTATCAGAGCAAGGTTCCTTGAAGAAGAGCTTAACTACTTGAGGTAGATATGGGATAAACAAGATTGCTTTGGAATATCCTAGACTCGATAGATTAGATTATGCATTCTGGAAGACAAAGAAGGAAGGATATTTTTCTACTCAGGGATATGAGATTGAGAAGGCTTATTAGAATACATATACTCCACCTTTGAATGGTATGAGTACAAGTACAAAAATCAAGGCACATGAGATCAATGCCAAGGAAAGATTTATTATTGTTAATGGTCTTTCAAATATTGAATTAGTTAAAGTTATGAGTTGGAAGATTGCTAAAGAAGTTTTGGATAAGTTAGAAACCATTTATGAAGGACATCTAAAGGTCAAACAAGCAAAGTTGTAGAACTTGAAGGCACAATTCAAAATGATGCATATGTCTAAAGATGAAATGATTAAAGGCTACATACAGAGAGTTGATGAGTTGGTAAGTAATATGAGAGGCCTTGGTGCAACAGTTAAATAAACTATAGTGAAGAAAGTTATCAAATCTCTTCCATATTGTTATAGTGAAAAGGTATCTACTATCGAGGAAGTTGTTGATTTTGACAATTAATCCAAAGATTAGTTGATTGGTACTCTAACTGCATTTGAAATGAGAAAATTGAAGAAAGATACAAAAGTAGAGACTAATTTCAAGGCTGATAAATTAGAGAAGGTTGAAGATTTAGGTGATGAAGATCTTGATGATTTGGAAGCTAACTTTGTGAGGAAGATGAAAAAGGGCACCAATAAGTACAAAGGTAAATTACCTTTCAACTATTTTAGTTGTGGTGAGATAGGCCATTATGCTTCTAGATTTCCAAAAAGAACTCTAAACAATAAGAACAAGGAAAACAAAGGAAAGATGATTAAGAAATCTTACTATGTGAAAGAAGGTACTAGTATTTTTTATGATGAATCAAATTATGGAGATTTTGATGATAATGAATGTTTTCTTTTGGCTATAAAAGAAGAATCTAGTTCTGCTAACCCTGAAAGTTTTGTGAAGGAAAGTTTTTGAATATAAAGGATAAGGTTGAAGGTACTTTGGTATCTACTTTTCATGTCAAAGAGGATAAGAATTACTGGGTTGTTGGAAGTGGTTTCTCTAATCATATGACTAGAGACAAAAGTAAGTTTGTTAAACTTGAAAAGTATGATGGAGGATTAGTTAAATTTGTAGATGATTCAGGAGCTAATATTTATGGAATAGGTTCAATCAGTTTTTATGGTAAGAATAATACTAACAATGTTTAATATGTTAAGGGCTTAAGACATAATCTCTTGAGTATCGGAAAAATGTGTGGCAAAGGGTATAATGTTGTTTTTAAGGATGAAGAATGTGAGATCTGAAAAGAGTCCAGAACTGTGATTGTTGCTAGTAAGAGAATAGATGGGGACATCTATCAAGTTCAGGGTGTTGATGGTCATTACTTTATGTCTCAGATTAATGATAGTTGGTTATGGAACCAGAGGATGTCACATGAATTTTGATAATTTGGAAAGAGATGCAGTGAGAGATTTACCTAGAATAACAAAACCTATCAATGTTGTTTCTAAGAGTTGTCAATTTGGAAAAAAAGGAGTGGCTTTAAGGGAAAGAAACAATCTACTACTAGAGTGTTGGAATTAGTGTATACAGATCTTTGTGGTCCTACAAGGGTGAGAAGTCTACAAGGTGACAAGTACTTTATGCTTTTGATTGATGATTATTCTAGAATGACATGGGTTACTTTTCTTAGAGAGAAATCTGATGCATTAAATAAATTCAAGGCATTAAAGCTATGGTTGAGAAAGAAATGGATTTGAAAATAAAATGTTTGCGATCTGAAAGAGGTGGTGAATTCACCTCCAATTAGTTTAACATGTTTTGTGAATTTCATGGAATAAAAAAGGCATCTGTCTACCCATAGAACTCCTCAGCAAAATGGATTTGTTGAAAGGAAAAATAGAACTATTCAAGAGGCCGCTAGGACTATGGTGAAAGAGGAAAATTTATCACAAGTCTACTAGAGAGAAGATATTCATTCTGTTGTTTACATACTTAACAGAGTTCAATCTAGAGCTAACAATACAAAGACTCCTTATGAGCTATGGTATGGAAGGATTCCCACTGTGAAGTACTTTAGAGTGTTTGGAAGCAAGTGTTACATCAAAAGAGAAGAAAAAAACTTAGGAAACTTTGATGCAAGGTCTAATGAAGGTATATTCCTTGGATATTCTATTAGAAGCAAAGCTTACAAATGTTACAACAAAAGGCTAAGAAAGATAGTTGAAAGTGCAAGTTTTAAAGTTGATGAAAACCAGTAAAATTATATTGCAGTAGATGGATATGTGTCAAATGAACCTGATTGCAAATAAGTCAAAGAAAAAGCTGATGGAAAAGAACTGCAGAATGAAGAGGAAGAAGCTCTGGAGAAGACCCCTAAAACCCCTAAGTATGTGCAAAAGAATCATTCTAAAGATCATATCATTGGAGATAAAAGGAAAGGTGTATTGACAAGGAGCAAGGCTACTGAAGTTGAGGAAAATTTGTGTTTACATTCTAAATTTGAACCTAAATCAGTGAGTGAAGCATGTAAGGATGAGCATTGGATGAATGAAATGGAAGAACCTATGCAAATAAAGAAAAATCAAACTTGGGAATTGGTCCCTAGACCGAAAAACAAAAACATAATTGGAACTAAATGGGTATTCAACAACAAGTTGAATGAGAATGGAGTAGAAAGAAACAAGGAAAGACTTGTGTGTAAGGGTTACTCACAAGTGAAAGGTATATACTTCGAGGAGACTTTTGGTCATGTGGCTAGGATGGAAGCTATCATAATTTTTTTAGAATTTGCAACAAATAAATATTCTAAGGTTTATCAGATGGATGTGAAGTTTTCTTTTCTGAATGGAGAATTGGAAGATGAGGTTTACATGGAACAACTAGAAGGATTCCAGTTGTCAGATCAATTGGATATGGTATGTAAGTTGAAGAAAGCATTATATGGATTGAAGCAAGCTCCCAGAGCTTGGTATGCAATATTGGACAAGTACTTGATATAGCAAGGATTCAATAAGGGCACTGTAGATAGTAATCTTTACTTTAAAATTGAGGAAAAAAAAATATTGATAGTAGTTGCATATGTGGATGATATTATATTTGGTGAAAATGAGGCTATGTGTAAGAAATTTGAAGAAGAAATGCATAAAGAATTTTAGATGTCAAAGTTTGGGGAGATGAATTTCTTTCTTGGGCTACAAATCAATCAAGTAGATAAAGGGATTTTCATTTCACAGTCTAAGTATGTCAGAGAGATGTTGAAGAAGTTTGGAATGGATGACTCCAGACTAGTATGTACTCCTATGGTGATTGGTTGTAAATTGAGAAAAGATGATTCACCTAAGGTTGATCAAAGCAAGTATAGATCTATGATTGGTGGACTGCTATATTTGACTGCTACTAGACTGTATATCATGCATGCAGTTTTTCTCATGGCTAGATTTCAAGAAGATCCTAAAGAAACATATGTTGCAGCAATAAAAAGGATATTTAGATATTTAGGAGGCACACTGAATTATGGCATATGGTATCCTAAGGATACTGATTTCACATTATGTGCTTGTATAGATGTAGATTGGGTTGGTTGTGTTGATGGCAGGAAAAGTACAAGTGGTGGTGCATTCTTTCTTAGATGTAGATTAGTTTCATGGTTGAGTAAGAAATAGGATTTAGTTTATTTATCCACTACAGAGGCTGAGTATATTGTAGTAGTATCATGTTGTACACCGGTATCATGGATGAGATAGATATTGAAGGATATTAGAGGTGTATATGATGAACCTATATCTATCTTCTATGATAATACAAGTGTAATTAATATTT
The DNA here is from genome assembly GCA_007258455.2 of Sequoia sempervirens. NCBI lineage: Eukaryota > Viridiplantae > Streptophyta > Pinopsida > Cupressales > Cupressaceae > Sequoia > Sequoia sempervirens. The sequence goes on along the minus strand of VDFB02086081.1, from coordinate 15,899,007 downwards.
CAAAGAATCCAGTGATTCAAGGAAAAAGCATATATCTATCAAGTATCACTTTTTGAGAGAGAAAGTTATGGAGAATGAAGTGAAGCTTGACTATGTTCCTACAAAGGATCAAATTGTTGATTTATTTACTAAGGCTCTTCCTAAGGATACTTTTGAGTATCTTTGGGAGAAGTTGGGGGTTATTGCCCCTCCTTTATTGAACTAGATGCATATAGAGATGCATCAATCCAATGGATCTATGGATCTATCTCTTTTATGTACTAATGTTGGTGGCTACCTCTCAGGGGGAGTAGGTAGTTTTATGTGTTGTCATTGAGTTGTTGATTCGGTTGGGTGTACTCCTAAGGGGGAGTATTCAGAGAAAGTAATTTTGGTTCAGTTTCAAAGAGGGGGAACAATGAAAAACATTGTATACTTTTCCATTCATGTCAAAGGGGGAGAGAGAATCATGTGAAATAGAGCTTATCTACACAGGAGAGAGAGAATTATGTAAGGTATCAAGAGAGTGTTTTCAGAGATGTTGTGTGGTCTTTGGTGGCTTTTCACGTCTTGTATTTTCATCAATGACAAAGGGGGAGATTGTTGCAAGAACGATGGTGTTGTCATTGATTTCAAAATAAAGTCTAATAACTAGTGTTGTCATTAATATCAACTAAGGGATGAAGATGTTGAGGATATTGAGAAAATTGTAAAAAAGAGGAAAACAAGTTGTGCATGTGTAGTTGAGATCTTGAGGAAGCATTGTGAGTACATGGAGCTATTCTTTTTGTTGTAGAGTCTGAAGGTGAGTTGTAATTAAGTAATGAGTTGTGATGATGTCTCTCATACTTGGTTTCTAAGTGCTTTTGAGAAAAATTGATAAACAAAGTAAATTGTGTTGTGCAAGTGTTCATAGCGTGCTTCAGTATTGTGCTCCAAGTTCTTTCTATGTTGATGCTATGCCTATGCAGATCTTACAAGTTATTCAAGATTTTCAAAGGTTAATATATTTAGAATTTAGGTTTTTGGATCATTGTATAGTGCAAGATATTCTCACCAGTGTGTGAACTAGTCATTCAGTGATGTTTTTTGTGTTCTGGGAGAAATGTATTTGCTCTAATTTTCTCCACTATTTTTCTTAAGGTTGTGCAAATTTGGGAAGTTCATTATAATTCTTTAATCTTTTTGTATTCATTTTTCTACTTGATTTGGTGCAGTACAGAGTAAGTTTCATTTATCAGTATGCAATTAAGGGTTAGCAGTTGTTCTAAGTTGAAGTATTTGTTGATGCAATATTGGATGAAGTGTTTGATGAATATTAAGAAATTCATAGATTATTTTGGATTGTGTTCAAGTGAATTATATTGTCCAGAACTTTCAGCTTGATTTAAGGAAGTGTGTACTTAATGATTATGGTTTTTTGCACAGGTGTTGGTCGACCTTGTGTTTAACACTATATGCAAAGCATATAGAAGCATGTTGAAGTGTGTTGAGATATATTTGGGTCCTAATTAAGGATTTATGTAGGTCACCTTTTTTTCCTATCCACCACAAAAAAATTTAGGTGCCAACCTATTTTGAATTTGTATGTATAATGGCTAGTGGCCGACATTTGAGAAATTTTTTGAGCTAGAGCTTGATATAATTATGTATGGTGTTGATGCAAGAGAGAGATGAAAGAGTAAGGAGTAAGATAGATGTGAGTGATGTGTGTGATGTGAATTTAAGTAGAGTAGTGCAAACTTCATGTTATGGTTCCTGAAGGCAGTGAGCTGAAGGCATCTGAAATCTTTCATGTGAGACTACGAAAGTGTGTGAGCAATTGTGATGGACTCCTTGTTGCATTGATAAGTGTTTTTTCTAGGTAATATTCTTATTCTATCTTCTTGTATTATTTATGTGGTAATGATCCTTGCTTGTGAGCCTTATGGATAGTGTGTCCTATTCTTGAAGTGGCCCCATTTGTATCAGTTTTGTTATTACTTATATTGTGAGCTAATCATCACCATGGTTTTTCCCTCATTGGGTTTTCCACATAAATCTGGAACTCTCTTGTGTATGGTGTTGTGATTTCAATTTTTGTTAACTACATTTCATGTTTAATCAAACAAAAAAAAAGGATTTATTGAATGCTTGTGGATCAGATTATTGTTGAGGGTTTTGAATGTTTAATTTGCTACAATATATGCACCCCCCTCTTAGTTGTCTTGTTCATTTCAATAGGGGAAGGTGCACTCCTCCATTCCATATTGTTTCCCCTCACCTTCTTGAGGATAATTTACTTTCTTATAGCTCTGCCAAAGAGATCAAGTATCAAATTCTCTTTTCATCCTAGAGTATGAGGTCTTCACCTTTGAAAATATTGTTTATGAAACTTCATGTGTAACTGAAAAGGATAATGAAGATCCTTCGGGTGAAAAAGTGAAAGGTGGAATAAAATGGTTAATCAATTCCAATCCTTTATTCATATTTGATAAGTCCTTTGAGATTTGTGATAATACTCTATTTGAGAATTTGGATTTCTATTTACAAGGTATGCTAGCAAGAAAGGTTGTTTATTTTTTAGTTGGCAGTGAAGGGGAAGATCTTGCAGTGGTGAAGGATTGAAATGCAATGAATCCACAAGAGATTTATAGTGATGAAGTAATAGTTCACAAGGTAAAGGGTTGTGATGCGATAAGAACACAAGAAGACCTAAACTCCTTACAAGGGTGGAAGACTATTCAGATGATTAAGCCTCATAAAGGAGCCAATAATAGTTTAGATGTTTTGGTATGGGATTATCTTCATCAGGAAGAAATTTATGATGGGAGATGGTTGTTTGAGGAAAAAAGAGTAGTAAAATATTTTTCAATGACACCAATGCTTAGATGGTTCTATTTTCTATCATTTCATAGAAGCTACACGCAATGACTAGCTTTTTCAGGTTTGGGTCATTTTTCTCCCAACCTGTCAATGGTTTTGTGTGAGTGGTCTCTTCTCTCTCCTTGGTAGGTTTCATCCTACCCTATGCATATTTTATTTTTGGTGTGTCATTTTTTTGTGCTTGTTTCAGTTTTGATTTTGGTGTGGTTCCTCCTCTATTTTTTACTTTATGCCCAATGGATTTAGCATTGGTTTTGACATCTATGGGTTCATTGCTACGTCCTTATAGTTCAAGTCCCCAATCAGATCAACTGTTACCCTAATTTTGGTCATCACTCTTAAAATTGAAGCCCCTATCCAATTTTTGATTAAGTTTATAAGTTGAGTGGTGTTTCATTAGGTTTTTTTAACTTGGGTGGTGATTTCCCATGTTCATATAACTCACCCTTTTATTTCCCTTTGTTTAACTTGATATTTATTTTCTCATGGGAAATATATTATGGGATTGTCATAACTTCCCAAGCATTCTAAGTCTTCTAATTTAGTGACTGGCAATTTGTACCCAAGGTTTGTGAACTTATCCAAAAGACCACCAACAATAGATTTTTAAAGTTTTTAAGATTGGGCGTGAATTTTAGTGGTTTCTAAAACCATTGGCAGCCCTTAACTTAGTTTTGTGAACTACCCATTTACCACCCCAAAGAGCATTGTTCAAAGGAAATATTTATTTGTACCCAAGGTTTGTGAACTTATCCAAAATACCACTAGCAATAGATTTTTAAAGTTTTTAAGATTAGGCGTGAATTTTAGTGGTTTCTAAAACCATTGGCAGCCCTTAACTTAGTTTTGTGAACTACCCATTTACCACCTCAAAGAGCACTGTTCAAAGGAAAACAAAGGGAACGACAATGCAAGTTATTTCTGTTACAATGCATTTTAGACTTTAAATAATGAACCCCATTTATGCAGAAAATAATGGATGCCTAAGTAGTGTATGATTACAAGTTATTTGATATGGAGAAATTAATATAAATGAATACCATCAAAGATATAACATAATAAAAATGTAAGAAGTATCTAGAAAGAGTGAAAACACAAAAATATCAAAATATTATATTTTATTATATATATTGCCGGTATTGCAAAATTTGATGTTTGATTACAAAATTGGGGAGCATCAAAATAATGTTTTTAGACACATAGAACAAACATAATCGCGTGAATTCTCTCCACCACCACCTGAAGGCACTCTATTTGGGCTAGTGACAATAGATATTTGTGGGATTGTAGGAATTGGGTGAACAACCCCATATCATTCCTCACCAACTGCGCACAGAGAAGGGTCACAACTTCTTCAGTGGCTTCATTCTGAGTTGCAATCATGATGCAAATGGTGTCACCAACAATTCCACTCCATGGGTAATTAATAAGCCCAACAATTGTCATGTTGACTCTGTGATGGAATTCAGGCCTAACCAAGCGCTTCGCTGCTCACATCCCCTAGTCTCGATGTCTAGAGGTATGAATAATGGTGTAAATGAAATTATCAAGAAGTGTGGCATTGTGTACATGGACCTGACTTGGGAATTCTTCTCCTAGTATGTTTCACAATACTTCCTCTTCTATTTTGTTATGGACAATGAATACCTCTCTCAGCTAGTTTGATAGCCGCCTAAAGAGGGGATTGCACTCAATCTCCTCAATGAAAATGAAGTCATTCATCAAAACTCCATCACTCTGAGCACTCACCATTTTGGATACTTTAGGATGGTGAAGTGTGGATGTGTCCAATGAATTTATAAAATTTTGGTGATGCATTCAAACTGGTGTTCTTTAAGACAGGTTGAATGATAGGATGGTGATGCAGTCAAAATTAACTATTGATGTGACTAAGGTCCAATTGATTTTCCTAGATGATCTTTCAGATGGATAGTTTGCACATGCGACTCAATTACACACCTAAGATAGCTATTTAATGTGTAATAGTTTTTGAATCATGTTAACTGCATAAGAATTGATAGCCACGGGGCAAAAATAAAACAAGAAATATTCAATGATTGCCTAAGGTCATATCATTAGCAATGTAATCATTTTGGTCATTAATACTTCTCGTCTATTGGTTTTCAAGGTAGGCAGTTAAACGACAAGAAAATTTTGTTATGTTTAGCAACCACTTAGTAACCATCAAGAGAAGGAAGAGATTCCTATATCATTGTAGAGAACAATTCAGAGAGGGTTTGAATTCTCTAGAGTGCACTCTGTTGTAATAGAGAAAGGAATAGTTTTATTCTTGTTTTAAATTAATTCATGTTGCAATAACTCACAATCTGTGAATTGTGAGTCTTGAATGTGACGTTGATCATATTGATCTATGTGTCATGTGCATATTCAAAGAAATTTTTTTGTGAGAAATATACTTTGCTACATTTAATTCATTTATTGTAACTATTTTCTTATCTCTATTTTAATGATCATCAATCATACTAGTCTGTGTGCTAGTTGGTTTATGATTTTCTTGAAATCACTCACATTAGAATCATTTTTATGAGCTAGTGTTTGTTACCTTTACTACTTTCTAGTCAAAAGCATATCGATTATCAAATCAAATCATATGAGGGAGTTGTACCTCTATAATTTAGAGGAAAGTCACAAATGTAATTGTGATATTTTTGAAGTTGTTAGCAGTTTGGTCCCAGTGCATTATGGGAAATAAATTTTGTAATATAGTTGTTTTCAAAAGACCAATTCACTTGCTAACAAATACAAATGAATCTATGGTGCCAAAGAAGGACACATCAATTCACAATAGTTGGACAGATTACCATTGCATTAATAATCCTCCTATGAATTTTGATTGAGGTATAGCTCTCTCTTCTGATATAATTTTTTTATTTTTCAAATATATAAATTCAGGGGTATGCTTTTGACTAGAAAGCAAAAAAGGAAAACTAACACTTTCTCATAGCCATGATATAAGCGTGAAGGAAAATGCTTGAAATTAAATTACTATGTTGAATTCAAATGGATTGGAAAATGATCAGTATTGTGACTCACAAATCAAATTACTAATGCTTGTTGACTTGACTTAGTACAATTTTAATCACTCACTGCAAATAGAATGAATTAAATGTCACTAAATGGCACATACTCAAAGGGAAGGAATATCTAAATGCTTGTCAAATCTCACAGGATCAATCAAAAACATTAACATCTAAGCCATAATTGCTATGCATAGATAATAACATTTATAGAAAATGAATTAAAACTACAAAACTTGGTCCTTTATTAAAATATATTCTCACTCATGCATCACAGTGCAAGGGGGATTAAATTTTTGGACCCTTGCAACATCTTACAACTGAATATTTAAACTTTAACATTTGTAATAGTTAAGATTTCTTGTAACTATTTCTTGGACGCTAACCGTTGTCTAGCCAAATAAAAGGTTGGCCAAAAACTGACTAACCTTGTTAGATTATGATAACTCCTTCATTAATTGCTATTTTTATGGATGGTTATGATTACATCCCATCTCCTGATTGATATGATAGGAGGATGAATTGTCGCTTACTATAAGCAGACCATGTGGCCTTCTCCTATGCAAGATGTGTGCCACCTTCACTTTCTACTGACTATTGCTATACCACCTAAGATAGTTATATGCATTTCTTTAAATGTTGAGGATCACTTGAATCCAACTCACTAGATCTCCATCACATCACCTTGCTTTAATTAATTAAGTTTTAAAACAATTTGTGTGTACTTCAACATTAATTACTTCAAATAAGCTCCACCAATTTTCATCTTTCACTTTATATATTCTCTTCACCACTATTCATTCTAGACAATGTTGATTACTTCTTCAAGTGTGTCGAGCTCATCAAGTGAAGTAGTCATGGAAAGTGATTTCTTGGTCGTTGAAGGTGTCAAACGCAGTGATGCTTGCAGGTTGGTGTTGTTGCAAGAATGGAAAGAGGAATGAAGTGTTGTCATTGATGTCAACCGGTCAGTTGGTTATCTACTAGTTGTTGTTGATTGTATATGTTAAGGATATTGAGAAAATTGTATTAAAAGAAGGTTGCAGGTATTCAACTATTGAGGATGTTGTTCTGGTGCTTGTGAACTATGTTTCTCTATGTTCTGATTGAGGTCTGGGAGAATTGTTGCTGGTTCGGATTTCTCTTTGTTGAAATCTTATGGCTTGTGCTTCTAGAATTGTGTTGCCCTATTTTTATTGAAGATGGTTTCAGCATTTGGAAGCATCAAGATTAATTGATCTTGTTGGAAAATGTGTCTCAAACTTACTGACGTGAAACCTCTGAAAAAAGAAAAGTCGGTGTGACATTCTTTCTGTCTGGCCGAATAGCAACTGTGTAACCTTGTGGAATGCTTAGGTCACTGAGACGTTGTTTATGTCTTGCCGACAGGAGTCATCGGCAAGACTTTTCGATTGCTATGAGTTTTCTTGCCTCTCTTCACCCAGGGAGATCTCTTGCTGACAGTTTGGTTTCTATTGGACATCAGGGAGACTCTTGGCGACGAGTGGAGTTAGGGAGAAATGTGAAATTTTGGAATGACTCATCCCGACAGTGTATGTCTCGCCGATGGTTATTCACAAGGATGTCTTCGGTGAGACTCCTAGCGATAGGTAGCATCGGGGAGAGGTGTGACCTTTAGAGACTCTTAGTGACTGAGGATCTCTTGCCGATGGTTTAACTCTTCGATGTGACCTGAAGGCTTGTTGGAAGTCATAGCGATTGTTGAAGTCTCACCGACGGTAGGACATTTCGGTGTGACATGGAGGCTCGCTAAGACCTTGTTCTGACTTGTTGGTCTAGCCAATGGATGTGTTCATGTTGGGTGTAGGGTAGACTCTTGCTGATAGTCTGGTCGGAGTGATATCTACTATCAGGTGTTTTTACTATGATATCTTGCCAATGACTGTTGGTCTCGCCGATAGGTGTATTGACATTGGTAAGACTTAAGGGCTCTATATGACTCATAGAGACTGCGATAGTCTTGCCGATGAGTCTATTGTGGACTTCAGTGAGAGGTCTCGCCGATCTTGCCGATAGCGATAGTCTGGGCGATGATCTTGGATATCATTATGACTCTTGCAGCTCATTATGACCTCTTGTTGATAGTTGTAAGTTATGCCGATAGCGTCAGTGGAGCATTGTAGCATCGGGGAGACACGGCTAGTGTCTCACCGACATGCGATTCTGCTTGAACAACCTTTGACCTTCTGAAAATCCTACATGGTACATGTTTGACCAATCAAAGGAAGCTAAAGGCAAACCGTTGGTGGTTAGGCTATTGCGGCTGTTCCTATGAGGAAGATCAACAGATCATGAACAACATGGATATACTCTGAAATTGAAGATGATGTTTGGTTCGATGAATAGTTCGATGGATGATCAGTGTGTGTGAATTCAATTCAGAGAGCATTGTAACTGGGATGTTTTGTACAAGGTTGATCATTGAATCTGCTGCTGTAAATTGACATCAAAAAGTTAAGTTTGAACTCTGTATGTAATTTTTTTTACTGTAATACAAAGAGGCTTTTCTTGGTGTGGTGGGTTTTTCTCCCGTAAGGTTTTCCCACGTAAATCTGTTGTTCATCTATGTATGTTAATTTCCCTATTTTAGTTATTTCTTTCATGTGTATCTTAATTGGATTGTAATTGAAAATTTAAAGTCACCTTTTCATTCTTCCCTGAGGTTTTGACGTTAGGAGAATTTGTTCCACACCTAAGCTTTCCTTACAGATCTATGTGTTTTACACTAGTCTGGTCGACCGTGTCAAGCACTATTTTTAAAGTTGATGAAGTGTGTTGGATCTATTATGGGTCTCGATAAAGCATGTGTTTGGGTTTCCCTCATTCTAATTCCACCCTTGAATGTTTGGTGCCAACCTAATTTGAATTTGAATTTGGATGGATGACTTTGTATCTTTTCAAGGTTGAAGATAGTATAAATACAAAATGTCCTAGAAATGAAAATGGTACATAAGAAAAGAAGGAAGATAAGTGAAAGAGAAGACGTAAATTTAATGCTATTCTTAAAGTGTGTGAGTTAGGTGTGTGATTGTTTAGTGTGAAGCTTAACACTGAGTTTCCAGATGTAGTGAGCACAAGGCGAACTCTATCATTCATGCAAGTTGATCAGTGATTGTGGTGGAATATTTGTTGCATTGGGATTATTGTCTCTCTATAACAAGTCTTCTTTTTCTTCTTTTTATCTCTATGGTAGTGAGCCCTCCGTGTTGTAGCCTTGTAGACAGTGATTCCTTATTTTAGGTAGTGAGCCTTATTTCAAGTAGTGAGCCTTATCTCAGGCAATGAGCCTTTTTGTAATCGATATTGATATTCTCTATAGTGTGAGTTAATCCTCACTATGGTTTTTCCCTCATTAGTTTTTCCACATAAATTTGGTGTTATTGTGTTTGTGCATTTGTTTGTGCATTTGCATTTGATGGTTAATCACTTAATCAATTTATGTGTTAGTTCTGGTAATTGAATTTAAGGTTATAATCGGTGACAACTGATTCACCCCCCCTCTCAGTTTTCCTATCGAACAATTGGTATCAGAGCTTAACCGCTTGAGGAAGGTCTAGGATGGCTAGCAAAATGGTTTTTGATTATCTAAGGTTTGATGGAACTAATTATGGTATCTAGAAAGTGTTGATGGAAGAATATTTTTGAGTATTGTGTATATGATGTGGAGAAAGATCAATCCCTACACTCCTCCTGCTAATGGTATGAGTACACCTAAAGAAATTAGAGCACATGAAGCGAATAAAAAGGAAATTTTCATCTTGAAGAATAGTTTGGTACATTCTGAGTTGATTAAGGTTCAAAACTTTAAGACAACTAAGGAAGTCTGGGATGCTTTAGAAAGAGCCCATGATGGTGATGAAAGGGTAAAAGAGGAAAAATTACAGAATTTGGAAACACAATTTGATCTTATACATATGTCTGAATATGAGAATGTTAAATCCTATGTACATAGATTGGATGAGGTAGTGGTTGGAATGTGATCTCTTGGCACTACTATAGATGAAACTAGAATTGTAAAGAAGATTCTCATAACTCTTTCTGATGCTTACAGTGAAAAGATGAGTGCTATTGACTAGACTATAGATTATAATACTTGTACTAAGGATTTGTTGCTAGGATTTTTGGCATCTTATGAGATGAGGAAGTTGAATCTAAGAAGTGGGAGCAAAAAAAAGACTACTTTTAAAGTTACAAAAATTGAAGATTTGAATGAAGATGACTTTGATGATGTCGAGGCTAACTTTGTAAGAAGAATGAGAAAAGGATCTAGTAAGTATGAAGGTAAATTTCCCTTTAAGTGTTTTAACTGTGGAGAAATTGGTCACTATTTTGCAAAGTGTCCAGAAAGAGCTAAAAAGAATAAACAAAGATATGAGAAAGAAAAGAAAGGAAAGAAGATTAACATATCTCACTATGTTAATGAGAATTCTAGTATTTTAGATGAAGATTCAAAATATGAAGATCCAGATGACAATGAATGCTTGTTCTTGGCAATTAAAGATGAACCTACTTCTACTAATTCAAAAAAAAGTCAAAGGAAAGTCCTCCAGAGAAGAAGGAGAAGGAGAAGGAGAAAAATGAAGGTACAATTATCTCTGCCCTACATGCTAAACAATAAAAGAATTTTTGGGTAGTTGATAGCGGTTCCTCACATCACATGACTGGTGACAAGAATAATTTTATGAAACTTGAAAAATATGATGGAGGTATGGTTATGTTTGGAGATGATACTGGTGCTAAAATATGTGGGATAGGTTCAGTAAGTTTTGATGGCAAGCATCATACTAACGATTTCTACTATGTTAAGGGTTTAAGGCATAATTTGTTGAGCGTTGGTCAAATGTTTAGAAAGGGATACGATCTTTTGTTTAAGGATGAGAATTGTGAGATCTAGAAAGGATCAAGAACATTGATTGCTATAGGAAATAAATCTTAAGGGAATATTTATCAACTTAAAGTTGTTGATGAACGATGTTTTATGACTTAGATAAATGATAGCTGGTTATGGAATAGGAGAATGTGTCACATGAATTTTGATAACTTGGAAAGGATTAGTACTATTTAGGCCATGAGATATCTACCAAGAATTACAAAGCCTGTAAATGTTATCTGCAGAAATTGCCAATTTGGGAAGCAGACAGGAAATCATTACAAATCAAGAGAACAATCTACTATTGGATTATTAGATTTGGTTCGTACAAATATTTGTGGTCCCATGAGATTACAAAGTGTACTTGGTGAAAGGTAATTTATGCTTTTAATTGATGATTATTCTAGATATACATGGGTTACATTTTTAAGAGAAAAATCGGAAGCATTAGATAGATTCAAGGCTATGGTTGAAAATAAAGTGAATTTGAAGATAAATGCTTGAGATCTGATAGAGGTGGTGAATTCACCTCCCACAAGTTCAATATTTTTTGTGAAGTGCATGGAATAAAGAGATAGTTATTTGCTTCAAGAACCCCTTAGCAAAATAGAGTTGTTGAAAGGAAAATAGGACAGTTCAAGAAGTTGCTAGGTCAATGATCATTGAAGCCGGATTAACGGAAGTTTGCTAGAAAGAAGTTGTTCACACTATTATATATGTATTCAATCAAGTTCTAGCAAGAGAAAATAGTACAAAGACTCCCTATGAGCTATGGCACGAAAAAATTCCTACAATTAATTATTTCAAGGTATTTGGAACAAATGCTATATCAGAAGAGATGAGGAAACATTGGGAAAGTTTGATGCAAGAAGTGATGAAGGAATATTTCTTGGATACTCTACTAAAACAAAGGAATATAGATGTTTCAACAAAATATTGAGGAAGATTGTAAAAAGCTCGAATGTGAAGGTTGATGAAACAGTGAAGAATTCTATTGATATTGATGGATATGTGTCTGATGAACATGACTGTGAAAGAATAGAATAAATTATGGAAGAATAGCATAGAGATGAGCAGAAAGAACATAATGAAAGAGAAGAAGATGCTCCAGTGATGTCCCTTAGAACACTGAAATATGTACTAAGGAATCATTTAGAAATTTAGATTATTGGAGACAAGAAAAAATGTGTGTTAACTAGAAGCAAAGATGCTACTAAAGTAAATTGTGCTTATTTTCTAAAATTGAGCTGAAGTCAGTAAGTGAAGCATATAAGGATGAACATTGGAAGGAAGCGATGAAAGAACTTTTGCAAATTGAGAAGAATCAAACTTGGGAATTGGTCCCAAGATCGGCAAACAAAAATACCATTGGATCAAAATGGGTATTCAGAAACAAGTTGAATGAGAATGGGAAAGTTGTCAGAAACAAAGCAAGGCTTGTGTGTAAAGGCTACTCACAAGTGGAAGGTATAGATTTTTTGGAAACTTTTTCCCTGGTAGCAAGAATGGAAGCTATAAGGATGTTCTTGGCATTAGCTACTTATAAATATTTTAAAGTCTATTAGATGGATATCAAGTTAGAATTTTTGAATGGTGAACTAGATGAAGAGGTCTACATGGAACAACCGGAAGAATTTCAATTAACAGATCAATTGGATATGGTGTGCAGATTGAAGAAAACTTTGTATGGACTAAAGCAAGCTCCTAGAGCCTGGTATGCAAGGCTAGATAAGTATTTGAATCAAAAAGGATTTAACAAAGGTATGATAGACATTAATTTGTATTTCAAGAATAAAAATGACAAAATCTTAATTGTAGTTGTATATGTTGATGACATTATCCTTGGAGGAAATGAAAAGATGTGCAAGATGTTTGTGGAAGAGTTGTAGAAAGAATTTGAAATGTCTATGTTTGGTGAGATGAATTTCTTTCTTGGGCTATAGATTAATCAAACAAAGAAAGGAATTTTCATTTCACAATCTAAGTATGTGAGAGAAATGTTAATTTTTTTTGGGATGGATGGTTCCAAACCAGTAAGTACTCCTATGGTGACTGGTTGCAAGTTGGGTAAAGATGATGATTCACCTAACATTGATTAGAGGAAGTATAGATCTATGATTGGTGGACTATTGTATTTGACTGCTACTAGACTAGATATTATGCATGCAGTTTGTCTTGTAGCTAGATTTCAAGAGAATCCAAAGGAAACACATGTTACTATAGTTAAAATAATATTCAAATATTTGAAAGGCACTCTGAATTATGGATTATGGTATCCTAAAGATATTGATTTTACACTCAATGCTTATACAAATGTAGATTGGGCCGAAAGTATAGATGACAGAAAGAGTACAAGTGGTGGTGCATTATTTCTTGGATGTAGATTGGTGGCATGGTTGAGTAAGAAGCAAGATTTAGTCTCTTTGTCTACTGCTAAAGCTAAGTCTATAGCTACTACATCTTTTTGTACACAAGTTTTATGGATGAAACAAACATTGAAAGATATCACAGTGCTACATGATGATCTTATTTCTATCTTTTTGTGATAACACAAATGCAATTAACATTTCGAAGAATCTTGTGATGCACTCGAGAATGGAGCATATATCTATCAGGTATCATTTCTTAAGAGAGAAGTTCATGGAGAATGAAATCAAGCTTGAGTATGTTTTGACAAAGGATCAGATTGAGAATATATTTACAAAGGCTCTTCCTAAAGATACTTTTGAGTATTTCCAGGATAAGCTAGGGGTTATTTTTGCTCCATTTACAAACTAATATATTTGGAGATGCATCAGTCTAGTGGATTCATGATTCTATCTTTTTGAATTGATGTTTTTGGTGGCTACCCCTCAAGGGGAGCAAACATTTTTTTAAGTGTTTTCATGTCAAAGGAAGTTTCAATGGACATATCTTTTTCCTTTTCCATTGATGTCAAAGGGGGAGAGAGAAAGCATGTGAAAAAGAGAGAGAGAGAGAGAGAGAGAGAGAGAGAGAGAGAGAGAGAAAAATCATGTGAAAAAGAAAGAAAGAGAGAGAAAGCATGTGAAAAATAAATAAAAAGAGTGAGAGAGAGCTTGTGAAAGAGAAAATGAAGTTTTTTCAGAAATGGTATGGTGTCTTTGATGGTATCATCCAAACTAGTCAGTTGATTATCTACTAGTTGTTGTTGATTGTATATGTTGAGGATATTGAGAAAATTGTATTGAAAGAAGGTTGCAGGTATTCAGCTATTGAGGATGTTGTTTTGGTGCTTGTGAACTATGTTTCTCTATGTTCTAATTGAGATCCGAGAGAATTGTTGCTGGTCCAGATTTCTCTTTGTTGAAGTCTTATGGCTTGTGTTTCTAGAATTGTGTTGCCCTAGTTTTATTGAAGATGGTTTTGGCATTTGGAAGCATCGAGCTTAATTGATCTATGTGTTTTGCATTAGTTTGGATGACTGTGTGTCAAGCACTATTTCCAAAGTTGATGAAGCATGTTGGATCTATTATGGGTCCCGATGAAGTGTGTGTTTGGGTTTCCCTCATTCTAATTCCACCCTAGTATGTTTGGCACCAACCAAATTTGAATTTGAAGTTGGATGGTCAACTTTGTATCTTTTCAAGGTTGGAGATAGTATAAATACAAAATGTGCTAGCGATGAAAATTGTGAATAAGAAAAGAAGGAAGATAAGTGAAAGAGCAGACGTGACTTTGATGCTAATCTTAAACTGTGAGTTAGGTGTCTGATTGTTCAGTACAAATCTTAACACCAAGTTTCCTGATGCATGCAGAAGGCGAACTCTATCATTCATGCAAGTTGATCAGTGATTACAGTGGAATCTTTTTTGCATTGGGATTGTTGTCTCTTTATAACAAGTCTTCTTTGTCTTCTTTGTAACTCTGTGGCAGTGAGCCCTCTAGGTTGGAGCCCTATGGAAAGTGAGTCCTTATTTCAGGCAATGAGCCTTATTTCAGGCAGTGAGCCTTATCTCAAGCAGTGAGCCTTTTTGTAATCAGTTTTGATATTCTCTATAGTGTGAGTTAATCCTCACTATGGTTTTTCCCTCATTGGGTTTTTGACATAAATCTAGTGTTATTTTTTTTGTGTATTTGCATTTGCTGGTTAATCACTTAAATTTTATGTGTTAGTTCTAGTAATTGAATTTAAGGTTATAATCTATGACAACTAATTCACCCCCCTCTTAGTTGTCCTATCCAACAGGGGTTTGATCAACTAAGGGAGGTCTCCCTCATTTGCAGTGATGTGGAAGAAGAAATCATCCACAAGATTATCAGTGAGCAGTTCATGTCACAAGTGCATGTTCACAACTCGAATATGCTTAAGTGCTTTTTGTACAATATTGTGTGCACTTCTAGTCTTTTCGGATGGGATTTGCAGGTTGTTGAGCATCTATTTCACCCATGGTATTTGAAAAGTGTTGAAGATACCCTGAGGGGGATTTTTTTCATCCTTGTGTGGGTCTGATTGATGATGCAATCTACATCACTTGTGTGCTACGTAATGACAGGGTTGGTCAAGTCATTACCCTACTATGTATTGGCCTTGAAAGCAACAATATGGAGACATTCACCCACTATGTCGAATACAATGAAAACCTTTTCTCCCCCGCACAAATAGAGTGAATACAAGAGGTGACTAGGGCTATCAGATTCCTAATGTTCACCCTTTGTGTGTGAAATCCCCTATGCTGTGAAATCACCCTTTTTTGGCAATGTAATATAGAACTTTTATCGATACATATATGAATATATATATATGCCTTTCTGAATTACTCTGTGTTATGGAGATCTTTGTCTACTTTGCATTTACTATTTCTAACTTTTCATTTTATGCTCACATGGAATGAATGGAACACTGCATTTTCTCGTAAGCAATATTTTCTCTTTTGCAAATATATCCTCAGTAATGAAATAATTTTTGGCCTCAAATACACTAGTTAAATATTTTTGGGTAAGCTCTGGAAGTGTTTCGAAGTCTTTCATAGTTGTAGAAACCTACCCTTGTGCCATTGTATAGACCAAACATGAAATTTTAAATTTTCCCATTAGTCTATTATGTAAAGCACTTAGAAAATAAATACAACTTATCTTAACACCTCTATAGGGATGACAAAGTTTTTAAAACCTTGTTGAAACTGACAAATATTTCAAAACATTACAAAGTTCCACCAACCTTTGATGTTTAATCATGTGATTCTATTCTTTGATTTAAAAGTGCCTTATAATCTTTTGAGTCCCAAAACTGGCCCGTGAAGTTCCAAAGTTAATCTCACCGAGAGACATGTAGGTTCGAAAACAAAGTTGGTGCCCAACAAAGGCTTGAAAAATTTGTTAAAAGTCTGACAATCATAACCCTTGAATTTTCCCAAGTGTTTTGAAGGATATTTTTAGGGGGTAGGGCTAGAAATGACAGAAACACAAACACAAGAGCCAAATATTTTTTTCTGTCATTATATATCAAGTTTCATAATCAATTAGAGTTCAGCCAATGTAATAAATAGGATGTCCTTTACCATTATTATCTTATTGAGCCAACAATGTTGTTAAAGTATGGGTTGATGCTAATAAATAAGGATAAATGGTTTTTCTTGCATGGTAGGTTGTAAAACATGAGGGGTAGCGAGGTACTCTTTCAAACTTTCCAAAGCTTGTTTAAAATCCTCATTCCATTTAAATTGTGACTCCTTGAGAAGTTGTGTAAAGGGTAAGGTCTGATCCATCAAAGATGCCACAAAATGGTGGATAGCTTGAGTTCTTCCTTGTAAAGTACATAATTGAAAAATATTCTTCGGAGGTGGCATGTTAATGAAAGCATCAAATTTCTTTGTTTCCACTTTCCACTATCCACACCAAAGACACACTTTTTTGGATTCAATCTCATGTTGTACTTGTGCATTCTTTCAAAGATCTTTCAAAGGATTTTAACATTATCTTGACAAGTTAGGGATTTGGCTAGAATATAATCAACATAATCTTCCAAAATTTTATGTATGTAATCATGAAATATCAATATCATAGCTCTTTGATATGTTGCACTAGCATTCTTTAATCCAAAGGCATGGAAACCCAATAGAATGTTCTCCAAGGTGTAGTAAATGTTGTCTTGTATTGATCTTGAGGGTTGATAAAGATTTGATTATATCTTGAAAAACCATCCATGAATGATAACAAAGCATGGCCTAAAGTCAAATCCACTATCATGTCAATATTAGGAGCAGGAAAATCATCTTTTAAAGAGGCTTTATTAAGATCAAAAAAGTCCATGCACATCCTAATATTATTATCAAGTTTTTCCACTACTACAATGTTGGAGAATCATGGGGAATAATCAATAGGAAAAATAAAGCCACCTTCTAGGAGTTTTTCAATTTCAACCTTAACCAATAAAGCTATCTTAGAATTCATCTTGCATATTTTTTGTCTTACTGGTTTAGAATCTTGTGCAAGGATAATGTTGTGTGTAACTATCTTAGCATCAATACTCAGCATATCCAAATAATTCCAAGCAAAAACTTCATGAAATTCATGTAATAATGTTGCATGTTCTTTTTTTTTGTCCTCATCAATGTACTTTCTTATTTGAATCACTTTTTCTTCATTAGATGTGCCCATCGATATGTTAATTGTATCCCACATAGGTAATGCACCTTGATTTGGAATTTCAAGAATCTATTCTTCTTTATCTTGTTTAACATCACTTGTTTTATTTTCTACATTAAAGTAACTTGTACCAACTAAGTCACAAGTGAATCCTTGTGTGTGATGGGGAGTTGGTGATTTATCACAAACTCCTAACATTTATACCAAGGCTTCATCATGTTCAAAATAATCTAATGATCCATCACTTCTTGTATCGATTAATTCAGGATGCTTTAAAGTGAGAGTTGTCTTAGACAAATCACATATGATGTTGTTGATGTTAAGTGAAGGCCTTTTTGTTGCTTTTGTTATCTTGGAAGGGTGATATTCTAGACCATTTTTTGTTTCTTATATGTTAAGCTCTATAGGGACATAAATTGATTGTTCATTCACACCACGTCCTTTTCCATTTTAACCAATTTGTTTCAAGATCTCATAACCTCTTCCATAAAGCTTTTCCATTTCTTTTGGATTTGGTGGTTGTTCATAATCAACTTCATCAAAGCTTCTTGTGTAACTTGTTTCCTCTTCTAAATTGGTTGAAGTAGATGCTTTTGAATGTTTCTCCAAATGTTGTGTTGACATTACTGTTGTTTCTTTTCCTTTTTCAGGTTCTTTTATTACGATTTTGTATTCTCCCATGAACATAGGTGTAAAATCTAATGAAACCCAGTCATCTTCCAATAACTTTGTGACTTCTTCAACATTATTTTCTTTTTATTCTTCTCGCATGGGCTCTATTTTTGAATTTGGTATCAATGTTTTCAAACGACTTTCCTTGTCTTTCTCAGTGTACAAACAACTTTCTAGGTGAGGGCCAACCTTGATTGTATATACCTTGTTTTTATAGACATAATTCATTAAACGATGAAGATTTGAAGGTACCCCATTCATTTCATGGATCCATGGTCTACCCAAAAGAAGATTGTATGAGATATCTTGAGGCATGACATGGATAGGAGTTTGCAATGTGACCTTTCCAACTCTATTAGGAAATGTTATCACATCAACCGATTTTTTCCTACTTTATCAAATCCATGAATAGCTAAAGAATCAGGTTCAATCATAGCCTTTTCCACTCCAATCTTATCTAAGAGGTTCACACTACACACATTAAGAGTCGAACCATTGTTAATGAGAGTCTATTTTATTCCACATTTGTTAATGAAATCCATTACCATGAAGGTTTCATTTTTTTTTTATATTTTTGATGGAGATTATAACTCATCTTGGTGAAATATAATGTTAAGGTGAAAGATAATGTTAATGTTAACCAAAATCATACCTTGAATTAGGGTTTCTACATCATTTGGTTGTGTACTAGGAGGGATAACTACTTGTTGCAAAGCATTTTGAAACATGTTATGATAATTAGGTGAAGCTTGAATGAGATCCCATAAAGAAATCATAACAAGAGTGTTTCTAAAGATGTTCCAAAAGGTCATACTCCTTTCCATTGTGCAAAGGAAATCAAGGAGCACTAAGAAAAATTGGTTGAGAAAATGGTAATGAAGTAGGTATTGTTTTTGGTTACCTATTGTTCCTTGTGTTATATGTATGAGTAACAGTGTTATAATTTGGTTGTTGTGAGATATTGTTATTGGTAAGTTGCCTTGAAAAAATAAAAATGGTTCCTTGAGGTAATGGTGTGTTTTTAGCTGGTTCTACGATAAGCACAGGTTTGGTTTGAACTTGTGTTTGTTGACGTGAGGGTGGGTAAATGGTAAGTTGAGGTGTGATTGCATTAACTTCCCTTTGTTTTGGTTTGTCATAACCAAGCCTTAGTGGATGATCCTTGTGAGATGAAATCCTCAAGGGCTTCATCTAACATATCAAATTCATCACTACTAAAGGGCTTGAGGGATATGTTAACTTGTAGAAAGAGATATGGCATTGCCAAATAACTATGTTTTCTCCAAGGTTGACCATTTAATGTGTAGTTTCTTATTTAATGTTTTGAGGTTTTTAATGTTTTCCAAATAATGTAATTTTAACAACCCTAAATGAGATGTAAACTAATGCAATGTAATGCAAACTATTGCAAATCCTAGATCTAGGGTTTGAATGGACTCCAATTTCAAAAATTTGGATGTACAATGCCAAGTTCACCAATATGAAACATAGGGAAATAGGGATCCCTAAAATGAGATGTGGAAAGGGGGTAATGTACCTATATTCCCTATTTCATTAGGAAAAAGAGATCCCCTAGGGAAATATTGACTTGCAAACCTTAGGTGAGTCAATCTTAATGGATATCTTGATGTTTTCCTTATGACTAAGGATGAGGTACATCAGCCTAAAATGCACTTTTGGAAGAAAAACTAAAAATAGTAAATAAACCCAATTGTGCAATGTAATACATGAATCATCAATTTAAAACCTTAATCTAACACAATCCAAAAAGTTTCAGCATATCTGAGAAAGATATGATTTTATGCACCTGTCACAAAAAGCTCATGTTGAGTGTCCTTATAAGACTAATTCACCCTAGGGTGAATGGGTCTTGCTAGGCCTTTATGAAAGTTCAAAATTTGAATCTATAGCTTTTGATCTGCTCTTCCTTCCCGTACCTTTCAATCCTTGCTCCCAAATCTAGACTTGCAACAAAAACTAAATTTTTTTGGTTTATTTCTATGGGGGTTTGCCTCGATCAAACCCAAAGTTTGGTAATTAAACCTTCACGAAAAATATAGATCTAAAATTTGAAAGTGTGTGTGAGCCCTAATATTAAGTGTGACCAATATTTTTAAGAGCTAGAATGCAAAGAAACATTATTCAAGTGTGTTATAATAAGATCTCTAAATGAACATGAATGATGAACAAAAGACCTAGTTAGGGAGAAGTCAAATCACCTAATAGATTAAAAATATGATTGTACCTTGCTTTAGGTGGTAGTAGAATTAAGATAGAAGATGGTATCACTAGGAAACAAGTCATTAGATCAAGGGAAATGGCTAGTTACATGTCCCAAAACCTAGAATCCATCATGATCCACCATAGGCATCAATCTTCAATCATGAACAATGCTTGATCAATCTTCACAAAATGAGCTTGAAGACTTGCAAAAACAAGAAAATTATACTCCAAGGCTTCAAATTTGCTAATCTTGTGAATATCTTCTCGATCTTTTTCTCAACCTAGTGTAAAATGGTGAAAAGACTAGGCTTTATAGGCTTCTTTTCTAATTTCCTGATAATTAAATCACGAAAACTAACATTTAAAACTTGAATCTAGGACTTTAAATTGCCACCAAAAACATGTTTAAAATTTAAAATTAGATCTTAAAGGTGACCCATTCGCCCAAGGGTGAATGGGTCCTGGCCTAAAAATCCAGGATTAATGAATTTTGGGGCATTAAATTAATTAAATGCATTTATTCAATACATGTTGTAATGTTAGAAAATGTTTAAAATAGGCCTTTGGATGCATAATAAAGGGGTTTAGAGGCCTATTTATGAAGGGTAAAATGCATAAAATTGAGGTCACTAAAATAGGTCCAAATTAACTGTGAAATTGTACTATCACATAGGAGTACAATTTCCTACACTACAACTAGATACTATTATGTCATTACCATGGAGAAAGTATGGTTGCACACAATAGTGTACAACCATGAATAGAAATGAGCAAGAAAATCTATGAATGCCACATAGTGAGTAGCAACATAGTAGAAGAGAGATGTAAGAACCTCATGAGAAAATAGAATAAATAGGATAGAGGTAAACCTTGATATCACTTTTCATGTGAAGAAAAGATAGGTGCATCAATGGATGGAAGAGTGATGGCACCAAAATCAATAATTTATTGTATTTTATCCTTCAAGGCCTTGCATTCACTAATAGAATGTCCAAGCACTCGATGGTATGCGTAGAAAGAATATTTTGTTTGATCATGTTTATGAAATTTCTTATATGGAGGAGGGGGAAGAGTAATTAAGTGGGATTTGAGAAACCTCAAAAAAATATGCTCTTGTTCAAATAAAGGATGGGGAGCAGGAAGCAACCCTTTCTCTTGTGAATAAAAGTTTGACTGCTCATAAGAAGAAGACTTAAGGACAATAGACAATGGGGGATGGGGTGAAGACAAACGAAAAGGCTTGTAACCTAAACCCCTTATGAAAGAGCGAGGTGTCAATTCCAAAGGGACCTTAAATCCTTGTTCTATGTGCCCAAGACCATTTCCTTTTTACCTATTCTTAGAGATAATATTCAGAATAGACTAGACAACCAACAACACTGCCAGCCTTCTACAATTCACATAAATCTCCTCAACAAAATTGGTGACCTAAAAATATAAGAGTGCAATATCCACATAACACTAACTTTGAATCCCAAACTTCAAGACCAAATCTTCAACAACGATGTGAAGCATTCTCCCAAACAATTTAATGCAACTTCCAAGAACAAAACCACTTAAGCATCTTGTGGAGGCCAAAACTTTCTTTCAAAAAAAATGCTTCATCAAGAACATCAGGAGAGAGCATAAGATATATTGTATACCTTCATCAACATCTCTCCACTATCAACAACACTTATAATCCTCATCTTAATATATCTTTATGAAATCAACTCTGCTGACAACAACTATACTCAATATTTCTTTGATCATCATCAAACAAGGTATGACATCGAACCATGAACGTCAACAACAACACCATACATCAATGTCAGCCCAAACTAAATATTGTCAACAATTACAATCAATGCCAACAATCTTCCTTACTTATTAAGTGTAGACAATAATGACAATCACAAACAATTAATCAAGTGTTGTCATCAGCCACTGACAACAAGCTCATCAACCACTACCAAACATATAGCAATCTTCATCAAGTGTTGACATCAAAGAGAATCAACAATCATTATTGACATCAATGACAACAACTATCAATAGTGTCCTTAAATGTTGACATCAATGACAACAACTACCAACAAGCATGACATCTAACCATGAACATCAACAATTCATCCAAACAAGGTATGACTACATCCAATCATGAACATCCATGAGCATCAATAACTCCACTGTTAGCACAACATCAATGACAACCCTAATTGAGTGTTGGAATCTATGACAACCAATTCCAAACACATGTGCAACAATCATCCCAAATGTTGACATCAATGATAACCAATGCCAACATAAATGATTCTAGAAGCATGCATGGTGATGCAAGTGTACTTACAATCGATCTGGAGTTCATGTGGCACTATCTACGAGCATTAGAAAAAAAATGTACCATAATAGTCAATAGTGATGAAATTTGTGTGTGCTACTGCAAGTTTTGATCTAGTAATGGTGGTTATATAGGAAAATATAAATCCATTTATAGTGTTGAGTAAGAAACTATTAATTCATAATGTGTGGAAATAGCTATTTATACATGGTGGTTGTCCACATAGAGGCATCATGTTTGGTGATATTTTTGGTATACTATCATAATATGGTTAAAATTATAGTTGTGTGACTTTTGGTATTCTACATGTTGGTTTGAAAGTTAGATAGTTGGTGTTTCATATTTACATCTATTTGCATAAGCTTGTGTGAAGGTGCCAAGGTTCAATTGGCCAAGGTTAGTGTTTAAATAGGACATTCTTGGTATGAGATATTAGATTGTATAATAAATATGTTAAATATATTGAGACTTTGTAAAATAATTTTTGTATTGAGTTCTTAGATACTAAATACTATAATAATTACTATCTTTTAGTGGTTGGTTTCTTTTGTGATGGTTTCAAATATAAATTTTGGTGTCTCATGTATATTGTGTCTACATAATATTCCATTTAATTATTTCAATTTTGTTAGAAATATTTGGTAAGAGTATTAACTAGTTTTGGATCATATTATATTAAGGTTATTGATCCCATTTTATATATCATCAATAATAAGGTGTAAATTCCTAACACAACCACCAAAGTGATCTACACTAACAAAACTATAAGCTATTATGGAGAAACAATTTGTCATATTTAGAGGTATGACAAAAGGAATTCCTCAAAAACGTATCATATTCATTCCTTTAAATAATTTCTTGGGTTTGAATAAACCAATATTAGGAGTTTCATGTACCCATATGTTAAGAAAGGTGAAATTGAGAATATGGTACAAGAGATATTAGAAGAATATATTATTTTTCGCAGTTAGATTTCTTATTCCTCTCCAATGGTGATGGTGCATAAGAAGGGTGGCACCTTGCACATGATTCTTAACTATAGGGAACTCAACAAGTATAGTATTGAAAATAAGTTCCCTATTCTTGTAATTAATGATTTTCTAGATGAATTACATGGCACTATTTATTTTTAAAACTTTGATCTTTATTTTAGATATCATCAAATCAAAATTAGAGATGAATATATTTATAATACAATTTCCAAAACTCATTAGGACTATTATGGATTTCTAGTGATGTCTTTTGACCTCACTAATGTACCATATATATTTAATAGCTTCATGGACTCTAATTTTAGGTATTTTTATGTCATTTTATCGTTGTGTTCTTTGATGGAATTATAGTATATAACATAAAATGTGAGGAGAACTTACATAATGTGAATTAGATTTTGAATATTCTTCACTAAAACTATATTTATACCAAGCTTTCCAAATGTTCCTTTAGGGTCAAATAGGTTGTCTTTGAGCCATGCTATTTCACATGAATGCATGAAGGTGGCTCCTCACAAGATCAAGGCTATGATAGAGTGGAAAGAGCATGACTCAAAAACTTATGAGGATTCTTAGGCCTCACAATTTTCTATCATTATTTTGTAAAAAAGATATGGCAACATAAAAACACCATTCACAACCTTTTTAAATAAGGATTCCTTCCATTGGGATGAAATAGCTACTTGAGCATTTCAAAGGTTGAATAAGGCCATGTGCACCACCAAAATTCTAGATACTCTAAATTTCTCCAAAAAAAAATCACGGTGGAATGTGAATCTTTTGGGTATGGCATGGGAGCAATAGTTATGCAAGAAGGATGATCCATTATATTTGAAAGTCACCAAATCATAGGTAATAATTAGCTAAATATTTTTTTTATGAAAAGGAAATGATGGAATTCCTTCACATAATAAAATAGTGATGTTCATATCTAATGAGAAGATACTTTAAAGTGAATAAATCATGAGTCTTAAATAGTTCTTGGAATAGAGGTTGTAATTAAAGTTGAACAAAAAAATGGGCTGATAAAATCTTAGGTTGTGAATTTTTATATTTTATATAAGAAAGGAAAAGAGAAAGTTGTGGTTGATGCACTATCTAAGATAAAATATGCCTACTAAGTCAATATTGTGTGCCATGTCTATTTTATAGGAAAATTGAGTGGATGAAACAAGTTTAGAATAGGATAATGATGTAGTTACACATGATCTTATTTAAAAGATCCAACAAGATGTAGGTATCCATGGATTTAATCACATGAATACAAAAATATAAATGGAAAAATATCATGTTTTTTATGGAAAAAGTCACCAAATATACCCATTTTTTTCCATTATCATGTCCATTTTCATGAATACAGTAGCAACAAATTTATATCTATAGTTCAAAATCTCCATTGGATCCCAAGATCATAGCAAGTGATTGTGATCCTATCATTACCAATAATTTTTGGACTAGTTTATTCTCATGTTTTAGTACCAAACTAGCTCTCATCTTATATTATTATCCATAATCTAATGAGAAAATTAAGGAGTTCAAAAAGTGATTGGAGGGTTATCTTCATTTTTTTCTATGAATGAAAAAGAGATTTGAGTTCACTCACTAGCACTAGAAAAATTATGGTATGACACATATTTCTATGCCTCATGGGTACCAGCTACCATCCCTCACCTCTTAAGGTCTAACCAAAGGTTAGAGAATTCAAAGAACACATTCAACACCAATAGGAGGTACTCTCTAGTCTCGTAGAGAACTTGGAAATGACACAAAACAACATGAAGCAAAAGAATGCATACAACATTACAAAGAATGAATACAACCTTATAAAATAACCAAATATATAGATGAAAATAGAAAATCCATAAGATAACACAAGATATACCCTGGGAAAATCCTCAAGAGGAAAAAACCTAGCCTCTAAGAGCATACATCCTCCATCTATTATTCAAAAAATAAGCAATACATGCACTTACAAAGTTATAATGAATACTTTTGAAATATCAAGCCTCTCCAATGTATCCTCCATGTTTCCAAGCATGCATCCACACATCCCATACCATTCTTCACATATGCACTTCTCAAAAAGACTCGATAATGATAGCCCACTCACCCAACCAACCTTAAGCACTAAACATGTGTTTCTTTTATAGATACAAGCTCACACAAATACAACCAACCAAATGGTAAGATAAAACCATGTGCCACAAAAAAATGTGAACATAAAACCATTGACCCTTCATTTAATATTGGGTACTAATTTTTCACATTATTAAATACATTTCCCAAATATTAAATGATTATCCTATCTCCCACACATAAAATAATAAACCCAATTTTATTATACAACTTACAAGTGGTTGCTGGCCTCCTCTAATGGTTCAATAACTAAGCCCTGAGAACTGTAACTTAGAGATTAGACATCTGCACTAAGTAACTATCTTACTCATCATGAAGGTGCATTTCATTGTCAACCTAGGGATGTAAACTTGAAATGGGTCAGCACTATATGTGCACTAGGACTCCATTGTAGTCATCCTTAAACTAGAAAAGAAATAGTACTAAAAATAAAATGTTGGAAGGAAAATAACATAAGCACTGATCATGAATCAACAAATACACTCAGCATCAACAACTGGACTAGAAATGGATGATAGAAATAGAAATATCAGCAAACAGACATGAAACTACTATGTATGCCTTGGCTGCAGGAATAGTCACAAAACAAAGTTCTAGTGGCTGGAGGAATAGACAACTATTGAAACTGAAACTAATTACTGAACAAAAGAATAAATTTTAAACTAAATGGGTGGAATTCTCACCAAGTGGACCCCCTTGAGTGAGTCTTAAGCTAACTTAGATGCAGCAAATCAAAATATCATTTTATTCCTTGAAAACATGATTACAACATATCAACAATATGACTGTATTGCTTAAACTGGAAATGCAAGTACAATCTCAAAAGATCCAACCTTATGAAAAGGGGCATCTAACCATTATTTATAGAGGGAAAAGATTCTAATTAACCCTAACTAACTAGGTAGTTGACTCCAACAAAATAGAAGGATGCCATTTATTGAAAACATAAAAAAGAGAGTGAGGAAGTTATGCATGTGCCAAATTTGGTCAAAGTAGACTTGCCCCAATGAGGATCCAGCACAACTCACTTCCTAGATTTTCTCAACTAACAAACATGATCATTTAAAAGGTAGTTACAATCTTTCATTCAAGCTAGGAATTTCCCTCCATTGGAAGTTTCCCTCCATTGAGAGTTTTCCCTCCTTTGACCTCTTAACGATCATCTTTTTGACTTCCTTAGCAACCCGCGACTAGCTGGTAGGAGTTTCTTCCACTTTACAAGCTTCATTTACATCAGCATCTTAATGTGAACCTGCATGATTTCATTAGCATGCACAAAATAACTGCATATCCATAATTACCTTAAAGTAACATCCATTCAACCACATGTAAAATTAACATAGATAATCCACATAACATGTTAATATCATCAAAAGTCACAAGGATAAGTTTATGCCCAAGGTTTATGGATTTAAGGAAATAACAAGGAGAATTTCAATAATCAGGTGCCAAATTCTATAGTATCAACAAAAAATATATGATAAACCCTATCAAAATTGAGCCATTAATTGGAATTATCATCCCCCCAACCTAATTTTCTACTGGTCCTCCAGTAGAGGGAGTTGTATTCCTTTTCCTAGTCAAAGCTTTGAAGTCGCCAACTGCCAACTATCCCATATTAGTCTTTACAATATCTAAATTGGGATCCCAGTAGAATCCTTGCTTGTTTTCTAATCTGCTCCACCTTGGCCTTTCTATAGCTATGTCATACTGATAATATCTATAATCCAGTATTGGCCACAATAGAGTAGGTGGTTGAAATGTCAATGGAAGCCAATACTACTACCTCATCCTTCCAATCTAAATGTACCTAGTACATCATTTACATGTTGCAGCATAATTTTGCAAGGAGTGGGTTCAACTTGTTTCAACTGATCTGTCAAACTATTCCATCTTTGTGATAGGTACCCCATTACTATTTTCCCTGTAGTATCAACTACCTTCTCATATTCCTCATATGCTTCTTCTCTAATAGGAATGATCATGTTTTTGTAGCTTAGGCAATAAATAATTATGTGCCATGTATAATAAATTTCTGCAGGGTTATTGGATTTAGCTCTGAGATACAAGGGGGTATGAAGTTCTCTTTCCCTATAAGTTCTAAACTGCTACCCCTAACATATTTCATTCTGGATCCATGACATGAATGCCCTCAAATGGATATCTCCAATGTATAGTAATGGGTTCCAGTCATGATCATTAGGCACAACATAATTATGCAAGTATAATTCACACAACATATTTTTAACTTCAAGAGGAGAAGATTGGTGGGCTTGGAAAAACTCATGTGGAGTTTCAATAGAAGGGCTTAAACCTAAAATAACCCTTGACAACTTGAAGGAAAGATGTCGCTCCTTCAAATGTAGTGCATATACTCTGGGAGAAGTTTTGCATGTCATCATCTAGGGTACTAAAGCTACCACATTATCTACCTTATCCTTCAAGGCAACAATCTCTGCATTCTTTTCTTTAATTTCTTCATTTTTCTTTTTGACTTCTTCTTGTAGCTTGCACCTTTCATTTTTCCACTCCTCCTCTTTCCTTTGCATTTCACTCCATAAGTTTAGGGCTACAAGATTCCATGAAAAAGTGGGATTTTTATGTTTTCCTACCAAGATCTTTCCTCACACTGTTCTTGTTGTTCAAATAGCACCAATTGCAATGATTCTTGTTGTTCATCTTGCTCTAGTTGTAGTGGTTCTTGATTTTCAACTTGCTCTGCAACAACAGCAAGCTCTACTAATCTTATGTTTGCTTGTTCCTCAAAAATGTCTTTCACTTCAACATTTACTTGCCCCTTAGGATCTTTTGTCTCCTTCCTAGGTGTTCTTCTGAGTCTAGGGCTTCTTTTTGGAGGCATATCAGTAGCTAGCTTAGCTGGTTTTGATTTCTTCAGAGGGCTTTTATGTTTTTCTTTGGTTGCAGGAAGACCAATGTCATCAGCTTTCTGCTTCCTAGGGCTTGGTGTTAGTTTTTTCGGGCATTGGATTCTTGTTCTTCGCTTTCCTACTTTTTTCCTCTCTCATTTGTGCTTCCTCTTTCCTAAGGGCAGCCCTAGTATGAATTGGGGTTTTAGGAAGAACATTGACATTAGGGTCTAAGGATGAACTTTCTTCATCTGAATACTCTAATTCAAAGGAGCCAATTTCTATTGTTGATTTGGCTGCAGGAGGGTTTGTGCTAGAGGTTGAAGCTCCAGGAGTGGTTTTAGCAACCCTCTCGCCCCTACTAACCCTACAAGCTTGAGGCTGACCTCTAGGACACACATTTTCTAGTTTGAACTAGTCAATGTTTAAAAATTCCTCCCATGTCATACCAGACACTTCTTGTAAATATTTTTCTACTAAAAATTTTATCAAACAGTGATGGGAGACAAAATTGTCCCTACCTTTTTGTGTTTCAGCTCCATGATTGCAAGGAGGTTGTACAACACATTGGGCACGTTCATCCTTCTTCCATGTATCATATGGTCCAGGAGCTTAAAATGCACAGAATGAAGGCATGATTGGTAGCCTTCATAGGTAATATATTTGAAAATGTAGATAGAAACTTGTTTGCACTTTTCTAGAAAAGAAGTTCTCCTTACTCCTTGCTTATCTACAACAAGCAGAGGATCACTAGGTTCAGTGAATTTTTCCCTAGCTGACCTCACATCCTTGGAAGCAGGGTATTGCTCTCCTTCAGCAGGAAAACCCATTACCTCTACAATTCTCTCCTCAGTGGCTATCACTTCTATCCCTTTTACCATTTCCTTACCGTCGGAAAGTGTCTGTGCAAATTCCAGAGCAATGTCCTCATTGAAACTATCTAGTTTTAGAAAGTAGTCCAACAATCCTCAATTCTTGAATTTGGCTAGAGAGAGTGCATCCTATATTATCACATCATGAACTGTTGGTTCATTCCTGATCAGCTGACCTCCCATTGTCTCTTCCCACAATCAAGCAAACACTTCTACAAAATTTTCTTTCCTCCAATCCTTCTCTGAAAACCCAATTTCTTCTTCTTCTTGCAACTTTTCTTCAGTGCTAATGCCAATTTCATGTAACTCTTTAATTTACCTTTTTGGTGACATTATGACTATGGCTAAGACAATAAAGAAACATAAATGAGGGGTATCATCAAGAAAAATGGTGGCGGTTTAGTGTCATATCACATATGTAAGCTATCATTTCAACTATATTGTTTCAAATTGGCTCATTTAAAATTTTCTGACATGTATGACATGTGGACATATGGGCTCATACTCCCCCCAACCTAAATTAGAGCATGTGTCCACACAGGTTGGGTGGTAATTATGATGTGACAAGGCAGAGTACATATATGTGCTATGTGAAATATCAACATTAATATATAGTAATTAAATAAATGCATTTAAGATAATTAAGATATAACAAGTTGTTATGCACACACCTAAAAATTTGGAGTGGTGTCTGCAAAAAATGTGGAATGAAGTATGGGTTACTTTAAAAATATAGTTGAGCAATTAAATGAAGTGGTGATGGAATGAAGTGATGGTGAAGTGAAGTGATGGTGGAGTTATGGAAGAGAGAGAAATGATGGAGATGGATGGGCAGATTGACTTATTGATGAATAAGTTGATTCCCACAAACGTGGAAATCTTTATTATGATGTGATTGCATGCATACCTTGACTAGTTAGAAGGAGGGACACTAGGTTTGCTTCCTTCGGCTGTAGGAATTTTAGAGGTTTGGTGTTGAATAAATTGCTGCATGAATTCTTGTTTGGAAGCTAGTTTATGATATAACCTGAGATGGTGATCGTTGACCAAGAGCTTGAATCTAACAGGGTCAATGGTTGTGAGTTGAACAACACCCTTGGAGAAGACTTTT
The DNA here is from genome assembly GCA_007258455.2 of Sequoia sempervirens. Classification (NCBI taxonomy): domain Eukaryota; kingdom Viridiplantae; phylum Streptophyta; class Pinopsida; order Cupressales; family Cupressaceae; genus Sequoia; species Sequoia sempervirens. The sequence continues at coordinate 15,868,435 of VDFB02086081.1, read as the reverse complement.
GCAACTTCGTATGGTCCCAACCACCTGGTTTGTATCTTGCTTGCATTATGTTGATATCTGGAATCATAAAGGAGTGCCCAGTCACCTGGCTAGAACTTCTTTTCCTTTATGTATTTTTCATGCCATTTGACTCTTTGGTTTTGCAACATTTCAGCATGATGAAGAGTTGACTTTCTCATTTCATCTAAGGCATTCAGCTACATGTTTTTTTTCCTTTTGTGCCTCAGACATGTCTATCCCTAGATCTAGTACAATTCTAAGAGTTTTATGCTCAAACTCTATGGGAATCATGGTTGTTTTCCCATAAAGTAATTCAAAAGTAGTGAAACCAATGGTTGTCTTCTAAGTGGTTTTATAACTCTAAATAGCTTTTGGCAACCTATTTTCCCAATCTTTCATGTGAATAGCCATTTTTTTGGTCAAGATAGTCTCTATTTCCCTATTGGTCACCTCAAACTAGCCATTGGCCTGAGGGTGATAGGGGGTAGATTTCCTATGCCTTACATTATATTCATTGACCAATGTTATGACAAGGGTTGATGTAAACTGAGCCCCTTAATCTATCACTATCTCTCTTAGAACCCCATAACGTGTGAAGATTTCTTCATAGAGGAATTTTGCAACTTTATTATTTGTGGCATGTTTCATAGCTTTAACCTCAACCCACTTGGTCACATAGTCAGTGCAAACCAAGATGTAGGATTTTCCATTTGATGGTGGATCAATTGGACCTACAAAATCAAGTCCCCATTTATCAAATGGTGTGATGACTACCTAGGGGTATAGAGGCATCTCATCAAATTTAGTTGGTTGGCCCATCCTCTGACATCTATCACACTTCATATTATACATTCCTGCATCCTTATGAAGTGTGGACCAGTAATATCCTATATTAAGAATCTCCATTCTCAATTGCTCCCTCTTTTTGTCCCAAGATAGCTCCTATAGCATAATCAGATGCATCTGTGTGAATATGAAAAGGGAGTTCCCAATTAGGGCCTATAAGTATAATAGAATGGGTTAAGGCTCCTTTCAAATCAAAGAATACTTTGTCACACTTTGTTGTCCACTGGAACTCAACATCTTTAGTTAGAATATTGTATAGTGGTTCTGCCATCTTACTGAAATCTTTGATGAAGTGCCTATAGTATCTTGCATGTCCCAAGAAACTTCTAACATCTTTTTGCTTAGCAGGAATAGGAAGATTGGTAATCACCTCAATCTTAGTTGGGTCCACTTGAATTCCTTTCTAAGAGATGTAGTGGCCAAGGACTACTCCTTACTGCATCATCATGAAGCATTTCTCATTGTTCAAGGATAGATTATGGTCTTCACATCTCTGCAAAACTTTTCTTATATTTTCTAATGCTTTTGTAAAATCAACACCATAGGTAGTAAAATCATTCATGTAAATCTCCATACAATCATGTAAGATATATGAAAATATACTAATGACTACTCTTTGAAAGGTTGTAGGTGCATTACATAAACCAAATGGAAGTAGTGAATAGGCAGAAGTCCCCCAAGGATAGGTAAAGGTTGTCTTCTCTTGATCCTTAGGTGCAATCTGTATCTGATTATAACCACTGAATCCATCTAGGAAAGAAAAATATTGCTTACCTGCAAGTGAATCAGTACTTGGTCTATGAAAGAAAGGGGAAAATGATCCTTTTTGGTGGTAGAGTTTAGTTCTTTATAGTCAACATAACCTCTCCATTTACCTCCCTTTTTAGGCATAATTACCAATGGAGACACCCATTGGTTGTCTGAGATAGGGTAGATAAATCCTGCATCCAATAATTTCTATAATTCCCCTTTTACAATCTCCCTCAATGTAGGGTTGATTCTCCTTTATGGTTGCCTTACTGGTGTGTAGTCATCTCTAATATATATCTTATGAGTACAGATCTTGGGGTCCAATCCTTTCATGTCATGGTAATCCCATGCAAATGCAAGCTAATGCATCTTCAACAGGTTTGTTAGGGACAACTATTGCTCTTGACTCAACTTGTTAATATTCAAATGTTTCCCTTATAACACTTCCGTGTGTTTGGTTAACTAAATCATGGTTGTTTCACTAATTCTTATCATTTTTAGTTCATGTGGTAACAATGAATGAAGCATATTTGTTGCTGCAGGAAGTTTAGGTGGAGGAGGAACATACAATAGTGTCTTCACTAGACCTGTAGAACCAAATTCATGAGTGGATTATTCTTCATGCACCTCACAATGGTTATGAATTATGTGGGACAATCCTTCATCTTCTTCTTGAAGTTGCATGAAATGACTTTTTCCCATCATCATGAGTTGTGCCACTGAATTGACTTCCTCTACCTCTTCTCCAACATGTGGCCATATGGGGTTATCCATATCATGGGATGGTTGAGTAGGAGGGTAGAGAACAAGCTTTTTAGTGCTTATTCCATCAGAAATAGTCATGTCCCCTGATTGAAATCCAATGTAAGAATCTATTGTGGCAAACCACGGGCTACCTAGAATAATGGGATACCCTCCCAATGTAGCTTTAGGGGAGAGGATCATGAAATCTATTGGGTACTCCCAAGAGTCTAGAGTTACAACAAGGTCTTCTACTATACCATTTGGTTTAACATTGGAACTATCAACAAGTTGTAGGATAGTAGGAGTAGGTCTCATATTTGCAACATTCAGTTGCTCTAGGATGTCCTTAGTCATCACATTTATTACTGCTCCCAAGTCAATTAGAGCATTCTTTATTTGGATTCCATTTATAATAACTCCTACCACAGGACTACTTGGTTCAGTGTATTTAGGAACAATAACTTTCCAAAGCATGATATCTGCCAACTGTCCCACCACATGAACTGTAGTGTGGTCTTTTTTTTTCCTCCCTAGATTTTTGAGACATGCTTCCTTGATTGCTTTGCTATATATGGGGACATGTTTTATGACTCAGAACAAAGGTATCTTAACACAAATGTTTTTCAACTGATCCAAAATGTAAAAGGTTGTTTCTTCCTCTTCCTTTTGTTTAAAAACTTCTAACCTTTGAGGAAATGGTGGGTCTTGATTAGACTATTGAACTATTTCAGGATTTTCATGCACACTTCACTAAATAGGGACATTCTAATGCTCCTCTTCTTCCACAGGAAGCTTGGTGATGATATGAGTGGAAGGAGTTGGAAAAGTGGTTCTTGAGCATAGATTAGTGTCACTCACACTCACAACATATGCAAGAAATTGATTAGGATCTACAGAGTAGACTAGCTGTTGTTGTGGTTTGTTATTTGGGTTAGGTGTGGGTTGAGCTGGTAATTGAGTAGGTCTAGGTGTGCTAGAACTTGAGCTAGTACGAGGAGACATTATGGAAATCTGTTGAAGTTGTGGAGTTGGCTACATGTAACTAGTTGCCTAGTTTGGCCATTACTATCCTCCCCTCCATTGGGATGTCTGCTACCAGTTTCCTAGAGGTGTCTACCAATTCCCCTAGAATTGTTGTCAATTCCCCTGGGATTGCTGCCAATTCCCCTGTGATTTTTTCCACTGGGGTGGAGATTTTTGGTGATTGGTCCATGTGTTTGGAGGGTTGTTCCAAGGCTAAGGTGGATATCCTCCATAGTTGGATGGGTATGGGGGTTTCCATTGATTACTAGATGCATAAGAATTGAAATAAGGCCCAGTAAAAGATAATGGATCTAGTGGCATACCTTGTCTTGGGGCCCATAGTCTCCTTTGTGCAATGTAGTAGACTTGATCATCATCACCCTGGATTGGCTTGAACTTAGGTGGGATCTGCTTGTTGTTGATGTTGGCTACCATTTTGCATTTACAATCCTTCTTCTTTTGTTTGTAATGAGGGCAATATTCTACCAACATTGCCTCTTCCTCCTCATGTTTCTTCTTTGCTTGAAGTGTATCTAGCTAAGTCGCCATATTTTTTATGATGTATTGCTTAAAATATTCCAACAAGTGAGTAATCTCCATCCTTGAAACTCCATTGATGGAGGATTTACCCATAGAGGATTGGTAACCTCTCCCTTTCTTTAGAGCTGCCCTCAAGTAATTCTAATATATCTTCTTAATATCATCCCAAGGAACTTCAATGATATCTCCTCCTCCCATTAGGTCCAGAGCATCAATGCAGTTTTCATTAATCCCTCTAAGGAAGAGAAACTTTTGAGATTCTTCATTGAGTGTATGATGTGGAGATTTTTGCAGGAAAAATAGGAACCTTGAAATATAGTCCTCCAAACTCTCATCTTCCTTATATTGCATCCTCAAAATATCATCTCCTCTCATATCACTGCCCCTACAATATTCTTTGTACTTCTTAAGAAACTTTGTTTTCATATCATCCCAAGTCTCTATAGTATTCCTACCTAAGCTCATAAACCATCTTAATGCAACTTCTTTCAAGGTGGTAGGAAACAACTTAAGCCTATGAGCATAAGTGGTATAGTCATAGCTTTTTCAAAGGATATCAAACTCAAACAATAAAGTGTGAAGGTCTTATGTGACAAGCCCATAGAATTTAGGAAGAACTGAAGTAGGGATGTTCTTGAGATTATCAACTTCATTTTGATGAGTGATAGGAAATGAAAAAGATGGTTGGTTGGGTCTGTTTCAATTTGCATTAGCCATACCTGCTTGATGGAGTGCCAAAGCAAATGGATTCTCAATTAGGTTTTGGGAAACTTGGTCTTCAGATGAAGTTTCAGAACTGGTCAAATTGGGAAATGCATCAACAAAAGGATGTTCCTCTTCTTCCTCTTCGTCTCTTGGTAGATTTTGAAACTCAACTAGTTGGTTATCAAGATTAGGGTCATTAGGAAGGAATCTCCCATAAGCATCTCTTCTCCTACCTCTATGCATGCAGTATTAACTCAGTATCAACCAACTCACACAAAGAATTGGTGAAAGAATAGCAGATCATTACTTTTCTAAATGAAGGGTATGCTAAGAACAAACTTCAGAGATACTAAAGCAAGAAACAAAATATAAATGACTCCAAATAACTTCCTAGTTTGACACCATCCCCGACAATGGTGCCAAAAATGTTGGCGTCCTCTAATGGTTCAATAACTAAGCCCTGAGAGCTATAACTTGGAGATTAGACATCTACTCTAAGTAGTTATCTTACTCATCATGAAGGTGCATTTCATTGTCAACCCAGGGATGCAAACTTGAAATGGGTCAGCACCGTATGTGCACTAGGACTCCACTGTAGTCATCCTTAAACTAGAAAAGAAATAGTACTGAAAATAAAATGCTGGAAGGAAATTAACATAAGCACTGAGCATGAATCAAAAACTGGACTGGAAATGGATGACAGAAATAGAAATATTAGCAAATAGACAGGAAACTACTTTGTCTGCCTTGGCTGCAAGAATAGTCATAGAATAGAGTTCCAGTGGCTGCAGGAATAGGCAATTACTGAAACCGAAACTAATTACTGAACTGAAGAATAAATTTTAAACTAAATGGGTGGAATTCTCACCAAGTGCCCCCCCTTGAGTGATTCTTCTTTAATTAACTCAGATGTAGCAAATCAGAATATCATTTTATTCCTTAAAAACATGATTACAACATATTAGCAATATGACTATATTACTTAAACTAGAAATGCGAGTACAATCTCAGAACATCCAACCTTATGAAAAGGGACATCTGACCATTATTTATAGAGGGAAAAGCTTCTAATTAACCCTAACTAACTAGGCAGTTGACTCCAACAAAATAGGAGGATGCCATTTATTGAAAGCATAAAAAAGAGAGGGAGGAAGTTATGCATGCGCCAGATTTGGTCAAAGCAAACTTGCCCCAATGAGAATCCAACAAAACACACTTCCTATATTTTCTCAACTAACAAGCATGATCATTCAAAAGGTAGTTACAATCTTTCATTTGAGCTAGGAATTTCCCTCCATTGAGATTTTACCCTCCTTTGACCTCTTAATGATCATCTTTCTGACTTCCTTAGCAACTGACTAGCTGGCAGTAGTTTCTTCCACTTTGCAACCTTTTTTTACATCAGCATCTTAATGTGAACCTGCATGATGCCATTAGCATGCACAAAACAATTGCATATCCATAATTACCTTAAAGTAACATCCATTTAAACACATATAAAATTAACATAGATAATCCACATAGCATGTTAATATCATCAAAAGTCACAAGGATAAGTTTATGCCCAAGGTTTATGGATTTAAGGAAATAACATGGATAATGTCAATAACCAATTGCCAAAGTCTATAGTATCAACAAAAAAATATGATAAACCCTATCAAAATTGAGCCATTAATTGGACTCATCAGTGGCCTCAAAGAATTACCTAGTGCGGTTAAACACACCTCCTAGGTGCACCACAACTAAATAATTATTTAATTATAATAAATTGATTTATGCAATGGTGTACAACACCAAATCCTAACATTCTCCAAATTTTTGTATACATTGCATAAGGGTGAGTCAATAAAATAAATCATCATAGCCATACATGAAACCACATGAATATCCAATATGTTCTTGTGCTCCATCAGGATACTTGTAATAAAACCAAAGTGACCACCATCTCAAGCAATAAATCCTCTCATCCTCCAACATGCCACCAATGGAAGAAAATGAACATGCCAAGGTGAATTTGCACCGATCCAAGAGCACAAGCATCAAATCCAAATGATAAAAAAGGATCTAAGTTGTTGTCAAAGGTAAAAACCCACATGAACAAATATAGCATCCATAATGCATGCTAATGCATCCAACCATCCATACCGCCTAGGTATCAACAACATCATTAAACTCATGACAACATATTTTCAACCCATAAATCACAATCAAGATCCTTCTATAAAACCTATCAATGAAAAACATGCATATCTAGGAATCCCACTACATGGGTAACATCAAATCTGAAAATGATCAAGACATATAAAGTATACCAATCAACACTATACCAAGGTGTGATAAATGATAAAAACATGAAGTAACAAGAACAATCACAATGATCCACACATGTAACACCAATTAGTTTCATACTCTCTCACAACATTTCACCATAATCCTCCCAAATCATAAGAACATGAACCTTTAGGAAGAAACCATAGAATGAAGAGAGGACACTTATAAATCATAACATGTCCTTCTACCAACACTTCAAGGTGATACATTGTGTCAAGTATGATCTCCTTACAATCCCAAATGAAAAGCCTCAAAAACACCCAAACATTCAATCTCTTAGATCAAACAAAACATGTGAATCATGTATAATGCCAACATGGATATAAGCCTCTCTAACTAGGAAATCAAACTCAAAGTATCCATTCCTAAATCAGGAAATTAGACCAATAAAAATCTCCTAAAACTACTCATAAATGAATGATAACATAAATAAACTCATATGCACAAGAAGATAACCATTCTAAACTTCCCTCAAAATTAATCCTCCAGAACCAACTATAAATATCTTAATATCCATATCTATGAAAGATAGAGCAATAAAAACTCATTCTAAACTATCCTCAAATGAGTCTTCCACAATCAATCACCATGGACTAGTACTCATTCCCATGAGAAAACAAAGTACAAAACATAACACATTTGAAACAAGAATGGGAAAATACCTTTTAGATGATAAAGCACTAAGTAGACCAAGAGTGGGGAATGAGAGTGCTCCTCTAGGATAACCAAGTCATCATGACTCACTCCAAGAACAATCTCCTCTATAGGTTTATAATGAACTCATGTCCATATCTAGGTGAAGGCTAATTGGACTTCCTATTCAAACCTCCAAAGAGTAACTATCTCAAGAAAATGTCTCCAATCCCAAGAGAACTCCAGCCTCAACTAAGCATCCAAGTATCCATGAGCACCTACAACCAATCAATCCATGCTAATATCTAAATACACCACTGCACTATTAAGAAGCTCCCAAGCACATGACTAGTGTACTCAAATACCAAGAGAACCAACAAGATTGATGTCAAAGCTCCAACCGTAGAATCAAGAACCCAAACATGACATCATGATCTATCCATCTCCTCCTAGGATATCACATGTACCAATGCATACATACTATTCTCAAGAGAACCCATATCATGTCAAACCCTCTAAGCTAGCATCAATAGTAAACCATGGTACAATACCAAAAATCACTCTAAGCCAAGAATTAACATCTCCAATCACATGAAGATAACCATCTCCTAATAGTGAACCTATAAATGTGAAATAACTCTTTTGTAGCAACAAGATCTAAGAGCTCCTCCAAGACATGCACAAACACTAGAGAAGATCACCCATCACCAAACAATGAATCATGTCATTGCTAATAACTCCCATTGAACCGTGATACTGAGCTACACATGGAATCATGGGAACCATATCCTAAATGAATATCACCCATGGTCCACACACAATTGCAATCCTAGTAGCTCCAAAGAAGAAGTAGAACCAATATCTCCAAACTAAGAAGATACAACTACCATCAAAACATCAGGAATCAATCCTACACCACCAAATCATCACTATCAAAATCACCCACTGAAATGTGTAACCAATGAAATGCAACCAAGCTATCATGACATCATGATAAAACCACATGCTACAAGTCCCTAACACTAAAATGCATGGAACTCTAATCATCCATCCTGGCATCCCAAAGAAACATAATAATGTACAAATGACCACAAACAAGGTCAACTAACAAAGTTTGCATCAAAACTTAATCAATCTTGTGGATATAGACATTCCACATCTAAGTCATCTCACTACAACCAAATGGGTTTCCAACTCACACAACTATATAACTCGAATATCCCAAACACTAAAGCATGAAAACTCATCGTCACATTAGTAACATGCAAACCAAGATGTCAAAGAAGATAATCCTATAGAAAACAAGACTAAAAAACCAAATCAATCACAAATTTGATTTGCCAAAAATGTCCACAAAAATGTAACCATAGCCAAGGAACTAATTGAGCATCAATGAGATAAGAACAACTTCCTAACACCAAACCATATAACCACCAAACAATCACATACATGATCATGTTGTGCCAATTCTAAAATGTACCTACATATCTATGACACCATAATTATCACCAACATTGTACCTGCACTCAACTATCACCCACATGAGACTCCAAATCTCTAAACATGTCAACCCATGTCGGGTAAAAAATTGAAAACAACCTATGTACTTATCACCATCAAAGTCCAATTTTGAAAATGAATGCAAACCTACACCAGGAAGTACCAAATTCATAATCAATTATACCATCAAAAATATCATATAAAAACATGTACTCCCTCAAGGTTTTTCCTCTTGACTCATTTGGATGCTCATGCAATCACACTCTGAATCTTAGGCACCTACAAGTGATAAAACAAGTATAATACTCTCTATACACCACAAACTAAAAGTTTACTTGATCCATTATGTATGGCATTGCTCATGTGCTCTAATGCCTATTTAAAATTGAAAATCCAATTTTGTATGTAAAATTTATGACCAAAATCATGTACAAGAGAAAATATAGCTTCCATGCCCCAAAAATTGATGTAAACTACAAAATTAGGCAACCAACCCTATATCACTACATTTTTCTTGGAGAGAGATTTTCATTGACTATTGGAAGTCAAAAATCTAACATCGTGGGTGAAAGTTATGTCCCCTAAAATAAAATTGCTTTAATCTACCCTATAGGGGTGGTTGGTTGGCAGCTAGTTGGTGGTCCGTGAGTGATTCCATTGGCGGCTCAGTCGAATGGAACCGTTGGGTGAGTGGAGAAGAAGCAAAGGAGTTGAAATAGTGTTTAAAAAATATTTAATTTAGGTGGGTTAAATTTTTTAAAAGGATGCAAGTTTTATTCGCCCTTGACAAAGGCTAGATTGTGACTAGGTACTAGGGACCAGGGGCCAAAGGCCCCACTAGCCCAAGAAGTCTCCATTGGTAGCTGAAAGTGTCAGCGAACCTAACAAGCCTATAGGCCTATTGCATCATGCGGTAGAGGCCATGGGAGCTCTATGGAACCCCCCCCCTCCCCGCCCCCCCAACTTTTTTAATTTTATTTTCTTGCTTTAATTTAATTTAATTTGTAGGTTTTTTAAATTTTAAAAAGGACAATAGGATTTTATTTTATTTTATATTTTTCTGCAACCTTGTAGTCGATCCGTACAGTCGTACAAGTAGGGTTGGGAGGTAAAAAAATTGTATTTTTTTCAATTGGTCAAAATAGGGAAAACTTTATATCAATTTTTGCTTCTTGGCCATCTTGAATCCAATGGTGAGGTTCATTTTGTCTCAAGAGGTCATCTATGAAATTTTCTCTATAAAAACCTCATATAAAAGCATAAACCAAGAAACCCTTTTGACCCAGTTTTATCAAACCCTAAATCTATAATAAACCCAACAAATCTATGAACCCCAAAAGCCCAAATCTGCAAAACAACACCTACACATGTGTTCAATATCTTGTAATGTCTCATATCTATCCTACATAGCCATGGATTCAACTTTGTACCAAATCCTACACAAGCAAGGGTTATAAAAAAACCTAGGAACTCACACCTCCCGCAACCATGAAAGCTTTGATAACACTTGTTAGGAATTAATGCATCAATTCCCAATTCATTTAATCCATTTCCTAGATAACACCATGAGAGAAAAGCATGCATACAAGCTTATAGAATAACCAAATTCATAAATCAAAATAGATAAGTCATAAGATAACACAAGATATACCCTAGGAAAAGTCTCAAGAGGAAAAAATCCTAACCTTCAAAAGTATACATATTCCATCTATTATTCAACAAATAAACAATGCATGCACCTATAGAGTTACAATGAATACTTATGAAACATCAAGCCTCTCTAATGCATCCTCCATGTGTCCAAGCATGAATCCACACATCCCATGCCATGCTTCACATATGCACTCCTCAAAAAGACACATTAATGACACTCCAATCACCCAACCAACTTTAACCACTAAACATGTATTTTCTTTTATAGATACAAGCTCACACAAATACAACCAAGTGGTAGATAAAACCATGTGCCACAAAACCAAGTGAACACAAAACCATTTACCCCTAATTTAATATTGGGTACTAAGTTTTCACATTATTAAATACTTTCCCCAAATATTAAATTATTATCCTATGTCTTTCACACAAAATAATAAACCCATTGTTACAATACAACTTACAAGTGGCCCCAAATAATTACCTAGTGTGGCTAAACACGCCTCCTAGGTGCACCACAACTAAATAATTATTTAATTACAACATTATAATAAATCAATTTATGCAATGGTGTAAAACACCAAATCCTAATAAAATTAGTATAAGATAATCCTTTTCTTTTTCAACACTTAACAAATATAACATTATCAATCACATAAGATCTAATAGTTATGCAACACAAGAACACAAGATTTACTTGAAACCCTTACAGGAGAAAACTGTGACAAAATCTTTCTTTTATATAAATCTCTTTTACAATCTTTGTAGGAACAAACCTACAAGAGACACCAATCCCCTCTTATATGATTTTTAGGCACCAAACCACTAGAGACACAAATCCCCACAACTGAGCACCAACTTAACAAGAAACACCAATCCCCACAATTGAGCACCAACTCAACAAGAGACACCAATCTCTTCTTTTGGGAAGCACCAACCCACTAGAGACACCAATCTCCATAACTAAGCACCAACTCAATAAGAGACACCAATCTCTTCTTTTGGTAAGAACCAACTTCTAAATGAGTAAATATTTTCCTACTCAAATATGTCTTAAACTCTTACAATGCCTTTTTAAAATCTGATTATATATTCTTTCTCTCATTAATTTGAATAAATCAATTTCATATAATTTCCTTCTCAAATCTGCATAAACCTCTTCACAAATCTGCCTTGATTAAATATTTATTATTTTCTTTTCATAAAATCTACTTGAGGTTGAATGATATATCTTGAAATCCATATACTTACTTTTACTCCTCTTCTTATTTAACCCTCACACATCTCACTTCTACTCACACCTAATTTTCTCTCCAACTTATCTTTGCATTTATATCTTTCTTATGCCTCTTCATGAAGAGAGCAGCCCTTAGAATAGTCGCAACCTTTTGAATGGATATGTCCTTGTGTTAAGGAAATGTTTTTTTCTTTTAAAACTAATTCTAATTGCTACTCCTTATTAAATGAATCTTTTCCTTTTTTACTCAAACTCTTCACAAAGTATTAATTTTTTCCTTCATTAAAATGTTGCATATTATCAAATATAATCAATTTCTTGAAAGGACGATAAGCATTGCCCTTCTTTTAACATTATTGGTGCACTTTATTAATTCTTCATTGCTACTTATTAATCCTTCATATCACTTGTGCTTGGGTGATTTTCTTATCATTGAAATAAATGATTTCCTTTAAACATATAATAAAGTGGTAAGCCGGTATTAACAATAAATGACTTTGTCTTGGTTGCCAAGGATGTTGATCAAACCAAATAGGATATAAAGTAATTTAAATTTATTTTATTTTGACTTTCTTATAAGAGATGAATATATCAAGGAAGTTGGTCAACATAAAGTACATTTCATAGTCGATCATCATAAACTAAATCAAACTCTTATTCTTCCTTGTCTTTAGTCGATGATCTTGTCTATTTTAATTTATCTATCATATCCAATGTACAATATCTTGAATATGATCAATGGATCCATGTTTCTTAGTTTCAAGATTTGTATCATCATATCACATATCATCTATTAAATCCTCATGATATCAATTTCCCTTTGACATCAATCATGATGATAATCTTCTTTTTGCATTAATGACAATAAACTTGAACAAATTCCTTCTTGACATCAATGACAATATTTGCAACATTTTCAAGTCATAGATTGGGTTTTTATGTATTTACACCCATATAAGAAAATGTTCGAAACAATATAAAAAGGATAAGTATTACTTATATTTTGGGATACTAGTTCACTATAAGCAAGTCTACACTACATTTATAATTATACATGATGATATTAATAGGTTGGGAAATGCTACATAATAGTGACCTATGTATATTGATTTTATGCTTTGATGTAGTAGTATGATACTAAGATATTCTTTGAAAAACATATCGGGTGGAAGCATAACATTTGTCAATTTAAAAATTATACAAAATACTATGCCCCAATCTTGGGACATAAGGAAAATTAGATTTAGTGTTGATGACATTCTTGAAACGTTGTATATGTGTGTCCCTTAAATATTCTTTATGGTACCCTTTTACCCTCCAAGATGCATGGAATGATTTCATTAGAGACAAACTATTGATTCAAATCACATTTTTCATTATTAAAAAAAGTCATTCATCATATGAAATTTTGTAACAATGTAACTTCACAATATATTTTCAAAAATATATATCTTAATTATGTATTTAATTAACATATTTATTTCTATTTTCTAATCATAATAGATTCATTAAAATAATTAAAAGCCTCTATTTGACACATGTGGAAAATAAAAATATATATAAAAAATAGGAGACATCCATAATGATTTTCTTTCAATTAAAAATTAATTAATTTGGGTCTATATGAAAAGTGTTATGCAATATGAAAAAATATGCAACAAAAATTATAAAAAATGAGTGCTTAGATAAATATTAATAATCTATATTTTAAAAATTATAAAGATATTTTATTTCTATCTTAAGTTATACATTATGAGAAAATATTACTTGCTAAAAAATATTATAAAATAAAAGAAATCCTTTATTAAAAAAATATTTAAAACATTAAGATTTTTTAAAATTATAAACAAAATTTATGTGGGAAATATCACAAATCATTAGTTTGTATTATCTTCAAATTCTTTACAATTTTCTTTCTATAATTGAGAGAAAATGAAAATTTTAAAAATATTAATTTGTGCATCTCATTTAGACCAAAAATTGGGACACACCTTTATGTTATTGTCCTATTATGTGTCCATATTATTGCAAGTTGATTGTATTTGTTAATTATCTCTTACTAATTGTTGATATGTGCATGGGGAGTTAGAAACTCATAGGTCGCAGTGTGTAGGGTGAAGTAAAAGTGAAGAACATGTGTTTCGAGTGAGATGGAAAGATATGCTAGTAGGCATGAGCTCTTAAGTGTTTAGCCTTTGGTCATTGCATGCATAGGAGAATGGCTAACACCATTACATAAGTTATGAGTGATAATGCATCTAAATTTAACTTGTCATATTATTTCAAGTTACATCTAATTTTTAATGTAGAAATTATCAAACCATACTTTTACCGTTGTTGGACACATCAAATTTTGTTGAATAGTTGTAGAACATGTATTGAACAATGATACTAACATTATAGTTTGTATAGGTTATATCATTGATACACTAGTCAAGGAGATGAAGAATCACCAAATTCTATTTTATCAAGTGGTGAAGGTGGAACATTTTTTACATCAAAGAAATTGGCTCATTAGTAACTAGAATCATCAAAAGAAAAGCTTTTCATCTAACATATAAATTATAAGATATGTGACATAGTTCTTGTTGAAGAGGGATAAAATATGTAGAAAACACATCAATCCATCAAAGTGGAATTTTTGGGTAAATTTTTAAAATTCTAGTTTTCTACATTTTTCTATATGATTGTATTTTCTATTTTTTGGATCCTTCAAATTGAAACTTTGAGATGTAATATTTCAACTATTATATGGTTAAAAATACATTTATTATCTCATGGACTAAACTTTCCAACACATATACAAACTTTCAATTTCAAGTAACGAGCTAGGAGTTATGATCCTAACAAGTTAGAGGTATCTAAATTAAATAACTCCAACAATTTATTTAATTTTTAAAATAAGTTTGTCCTTATCTAATCATCCATTTGAAATTATAAGTACAAGGCTCACTACCAAGTGGTGAGTTTGTTTCTCACCAAGAACCCCAATTTTTTTTAATAAGTTTTATTTATTGAACGATAAAGCTATATAATAGTTAGATTTGAATCATGCAGTCCAAGTAGAAGCAACAAACTTTTATAGAGTTTATCCATTTTGTATAAAATATTGGTTTAAAAAAATATACTTTGTTTAGTTATTAAGCTACTTTCAATCTTTTTTTTTAATTATAATATATTAATTTCCTCAAATAAAATATTGTCCCTTGAATTATTCACTTATTTCAAATTGTTGATGAATGTCTTCTTGAAAGGTATTTCTCCTCAATTATTTCCCTCCTTTAAAGTACCCTTATGCATAAGTGTTTCACCCCTTTTAGTCACTTGCATATTAGAAATGATTGCACGTGACATTCAACAAATTGATGAAATCACTTCTATGTTTTATTGGAAGTTAGGATGAAAAAATAAAATATAAAAATAAACGACCACAAAAAGAAGTCATGCCACTTGTTTTAAACCAACACAATAATCAAAACCATATTGAAAAGAAATAGACATGTAAAATACGCTTCCTAAACTAATCTATTCGAAACAAATGACTTATAAACAATCAAAAATAAAAATACTAAGATAGCTAAAAAGACAACAAAAAAATAATAATCAAAATCTTTAATAAAACCCACTTTTCATATCAAAATATTTAATAAAACCCACTTTTCATCTTCTCTCATCTATCTTAAGCTTGAAATCTCTTCTACTTATAATCTTCTACTATGGACTACTTTCTTTATTTTAGTATAATCCCTTATATTAGATCCTTAACCCCAAAGAGTGTTTTGAATCTAAATCCTCGTCCTTAGAGCTTTAAAACAATTGAAATGTAGCCCACCCTTCAATCCAAGGGTACAAGCAAATAGTATAAATTTCTTTGCAAGACCTTCTAGAAGTGATGTGATTGGAGTTTGTAAAAAGTGGTGTGACTAGACATTTTGCTTGAAGAATTCCGTTGAAGTTTTATAAAAACCTTTTAATGGATATCTATGCCATGTGAGAATTCATATGTCATTGACATTTTGTAGTTCTAGAAAATCTTTCTAACTTTCATTGGAAGATTGGAAGTGAAGGTCTAGTATGTATTTTAGCTTCAACCTACCTCATCATGAGCAATGTGGTCCTCCTGAAATACATGGCAGCACTTTGAGTTGCACAACACCTAATGTTATGGGGTGTGGAATATTTCATTGTTCCAAACTAACATTCCGTATTGATGGGCATTGAGTAACAAAGAAAGAGCTCGTACTCACAAATCCACTTGCTACTAAAGTGTCCCATCATGGACCCTCCACAACATATATCACTTAAATATGCTCATTACGAACCTTAATGGAAATTTTCTTAAAAGTTGGTACAATGATTCCTTACATTTCTATTTATGGATAAAATTGTTAATCTTTTTATTTTCTATATTAATCAAGTTTGAAATATTATGAGAGTTGATAAAATCATTAAAATATATAATTATTTTTTAAAAATATAGATCATGTAAGATTGTGTTTTAAAGTTGAATGATAAGATTGAGAGTATAATAAATCATAATACAGTTGAGACTGAAATAAATATGTGATCTGAAAAACATAAATAGTCACAAAATAATAAAAGTAAAATTTTATAAGAGAAATAACTATCAAATTGTCAGTTCAGCAAAAATAAAAGAAATCATTACATTCATATAACAAAAACAAATCCAATCTTTGACGAAAGAAAAAAATAATATCTATTAAGATCCTCTTACCTTTCACCCAACAAACCTCCATGAATTCTCTTAGTAATAAAAACATTTTATCCCTCTCAATTCTTGAGCTATAACTCTTAACAAAGATATAAAAAAATTACCATGTTTTAATGAAAAGCTTGAAATGACATGTTCATTATACTCAAGATGTGGGGATTTTTGGAAAGCCAATAAAAGTGGGATCTCTTTAGATCTTGTTAAGGACAATGAATAATAAACACCACATTTCCTAAAATGGGCATCTTTCTTATCAATGTCTATTTAAACTTCATAAAAATAAATTCCACCCAACGAGAGTGTAGGATTTGAGTGTAGATTTCTCTATGTCAAAAGTTGACAATGTTAACGAAAAATAAAATAACATTTAATTTGTCAAATTAATGTTGGCAATCATAGTCTTTAATGTCTTGTCTTGTATTAGGGATTGGTTTACATGGATGATAATGACTTTAATGTCTCCATGAGTAGATAATTTAACTCCATTGATGGTTTCATCTTTTCTTTCTTTTAAGAGTTTTACCTAATCAATATATTATTTGGAACAATTGTCATTTAAGAGTAGTTCTTTTGGTTTAAATTGTTATAAATAGTAATTTGACAATTAAATGTTTAATATATATTTTTGTTATTACGATTAAATAAATAATATTGACACACTAAAATAAAATAAATATTTGAATCTATGTGAAATTAAGAAAACTTCTAAATTTTAGTAATTTGTGTTATTTTTTTGATAATGAAAATAATTAATTTTTTCAAATTGCATTACCTTAAATTATGTTGTTAAATTATTTTTTAATTTATTAAAATTATATTTTGAAGAGTATTAAAATAATAAAAGTTTATTAGTATTTTTTAACTCACAGTCAATTTATCTTTAAACGTTTTTTAATATAATAGGTTGACTTTTTAATCTTGTAAAAAAAAAGTAGAATCATAAGAGTTAAATATTAAGAGAGATATTCTAAACCATGTAAAGTTTTAAATTATTTTTAATCCCCACTTACGTATGGATAGAATTGTTTTTGGGTTGTGTGGGCTCTTCATATAATGATTTTGATGTGATAAATGTTGTTGTCAACTTGGCTTCATATAGGTATACCTAATTATTATAAAGATTAATACCCAAAAATAAATGGCATTCACTAACATGATTCAACTTTTTAAACATGCAAGTTGATATCCATTCCAAGCTCAAAGTCCATGCCCAGTATCATCTATGATTATGTTGATAGGGAAAACAAGCTACTTTAGGCAATTATAAAATAGTATAATAGATGGATAGCATGTTCATTTAGAAGCTCACATCATCCCATCTTATCATTCAACAAAAAGTAACATGAAAGAATAACTGGAACTATTTAGCCAATAGCAATCCAAATAAGTCATTTTTCAATTTTTTAGTCAACAAATTTGCACACATATTGATATTAGCTTAAAATATATATTTTGTTGGTTAGAAGGTACAATGAATAATATCTAGTTATAATTATTGATTATTATATTATCCCTACATGATAGTGACAAATAAAATTATATTTATTTATTTATTTTAGAAACTTATATTTAACTATATTTAGATTTAAAATTATGTGTTTAATTAATGTGATGCCTAGCTAGATTATGAAGGTGAAAAATGATATAGAAGATGTTAGGAAATTATTTGTGACAATGCTAGATTTTTAGGGCTTGCTTAAATGACAATCTTAGATTCTATAAATTGGATTTGTTTCCCTCTAGTTTAGATTGACACTTGTATACCTGACCTTCATAAACTTGTGGAAATGATATGGTGCATAGACCTAAACTTATACTCATAACAATGAACCAACATAAAGTTAACTTCTAGCATTTACTCACCCTAAATCTTATAATGTTTACAAACATCTTTAGAAAATATATTGAAGAATGAAGTT